>VZUI01018139.1:0-110676 GCA_013401135.1 Cettia cetti
TTTATTTTATTTTATTTTATTTTATTTTATTTTATTTTATTTTATTTTATTTTATTTTATAACATTATAAAAATTGTAAAGTTTTGGTTGTTGTTGCAGGAACAGGGATACACTCTTTCATTGCAAGCTATTTTTGTATAACACTGAATGCATCAACTTCGTGGGATCTACTAGAAAAAAATTAATTTCCTGGATGAGATATTGACACATAGATACAACTTATCTACTTAGTTGTAAGTAAGGTGGATAGGAAGTAATTCTTCAGCTACAGGATCAGAACTATTTACATTTCTTTGGAATTTATTATCCAGTATGACCATGAGCTGTCTGAGCCAATTTTGTTTGGAAGCACATAATATTTCTGAAATAATTTCTGATCAGAGTATGTATTGTAAAGAGATTAATGCTAACTGTGTAACTCCATTTATTTTCAAGCATTCTTCAATCAGGAGGGAACTTCTTATTCTGTGAGCCATCCAGGTTTTCAGTAGTCTTGGTTATAACATGCTTCTAGGTGCTTGTACTAGGTGAGATCCAAGAGTGCTGTGATGTCTGCAGTGTGTTCCAGGAAGATCTCATGAGGGCTAAAAGAAAGGCAACTTAGAGAGAAGACATTATTATTTCCTCATAAAGACTCAATATACAGCAATGGAAAGAATAGATACATCAAGCAGAGTGTGGCACAGATAAACTATGGCTGTCCCAAAGTAGCTAAAATCAGCTTCTCAATATCACACTCATTTCGTCCACGTAGAATCCTAAAATAACCATTTTCTCCCCAGGATTTTCCCCAGGAATTTGCAGCAATCTAAAAGTAAACAAAGCAGAAAAAATGCATCAGTTTTATATTTAAAATATTATTTTAAAATGCAAGGTGTAAAGTGCAAAATGAATCCTTTGTATTTGTTTCTTTTTTAAGAAATTAAGTCTCTCAGATTGGGAACACTGAGATTGGTATGTATCTTTTTCTGATTTCTAATCACTTGGTTTGATCAAAATTTCAGTTCCAAAATCAAAGTTAGTAAAAACAGAATAGTATTTCTACAAGACAGTTTGATAAATTGAAGCAGAAATCATTAAATGAATGTTCAACTTTCTGCCGGTTAAGGTGGTTATTGAAACAACAATGGTCAGAATTCCAATTACAACTAACCAAAGATATATTAATGAAAAAAAAAAAAAAAAAAAAGCTGGCTTTTAAAAAATGAAGTTTTATTCAGGTAGCAATTGACATATTGAGAAATTTATTTTCTGATGAAATCTCAGAAGTCTCAATAGGTTTTGCCTTTGATACCAGTGAAACTCCCTGTCATCAGCTGTGTAAACACCAAAGTACCTTCAGATGACTGCAGGAATAATGGGATGAGCTGTTAGTCATAATCCTAGGGATAAAATTTGACTTACTCTAAATGGTTTAAGGAAATGTTCTTAGTTTGATTGGTTTAAGTTTTGGAGATTTATTCTTATGGCTGGGTAAAAACTGCCAACACTGTTCAAACAGAAAATTTGTCTTTTCCAAATATTTTAACAAATACTGTTGATTAATTTTACTGACTTTCATTTGCAGGCATCAAAAGGAACTGACTCTTCATAAAAATTTTTAATAACATTTGAAAATCTGAATGAGATTTGAAACAGAAAAGGCAGTATAGGAAAAAACACAGGTATAAGTGGAATGAAACAGGCTTTGAAATTGAGGTAGGTGACGCTATAATTTGAGGGTCAGCATGATAAAAGTTGCCAGAGAAGGCGTAGAACTTAAGGTAAAGAAAAAAAATAAAAAACCCAAAACAAAACAGAGAGAGTAAATGAGGACAAAGAAGTAGATTTTAGATTGTCTGTGTTGTGATCTTTTTTCTTCTGCTTCAAAACACTGTCCTGAGTATTTACTTACCCAGAACTTCTGTTTCTCTCCATTTTTGTCACGCAAGACTCCCCACCTTTTAGAAAAGAATGGTTATTTGGTGAAACAAGCAATCAGAAAATAAAAGCATTAGTTGTTGTAATTACCAGTATCAGAACAAGGCATGAGTAACAAACTCCGACAATTCAAGTGAGGTTACCTGATGATTTGCTAATCACAAGTTAAATTTCCGTAAAGGATTAAAAAAACTTAACACAAGTCTAGTTTTAGTTTTTCATTGCAAAAACCTGTTTTCATTGACAGAATCTCTCTTCTGGAGAGCTTGCCTGTGAATAGAACTTTGTAGGAGTATTGAAAGTAATGTGAACATATTTCTTCAACTCATCTGAAGATCCCTAGGAACATTTTTGTTGTAAGTCTCATCCAGTACCTTTACAGAAATAGCTGGTGAGCTGGGACTGAAAATATTCCTAGCTTTTCTCAGATCAATTGAACTGCTGACAGCTTAATCCGTTTTTATTGCATGGTGTGAGGGGTTGATGTTTTTGTCATTTTTTAGGGCATGCTAACTTTTGTGGAAATATCCATGAAATTACACAAGAAATTTTCCCCACCTGCGATTGATAGGATTTTTATTGGGGTATAGCTGTAGCTGAATTGTTTAGTACTCTGATTTTTAGGCCTCACTTTATACACAGGGTAGAAGTTCAAACCCAATCACCTGGATGTATTTCAGTGAGCAAGAGTTGCACTGCACATCTTAGGTAGTTAAGTACACATGTTTTTTCTACTGGAGCTTGAAGAGCTCTGTCTTGCTTTGAATTTATGCAACAAATGCTTCTCTAGTTACTATTCACAGGTCATGATGCTTGGGTGCCTATAAAAGGGGCACAAATACACAGAAAACCAAAGATGTGATCTTCTAGATGGTTTTCCCCAGTGTAAAGTTAATCCTAGGATATATCAAATGCCATTGACAGTGCTTACTGGTGTATGTCCCATCAACACCACGTTTGAGCTATATTTGCAGTGCTCCAGTCATTTTCAAAGGCAACCAGCTAAAATATGATGAGGAATCCCACACTGTGAATGGGGAAATTGGGATTTTTTTGTCACCCTTGTATTTGAACAGCAACAGTGGCATCAACTCTCCTTGATTAAGAGTGAACCATCATTTATTTACATGGAATACCTGCACTTTCAGCCAAAGGGAAAAAGAAAAGGAAGACAAATTGGTGACTAGCAGAGAGATGAAGTGTGGATTGTTGTTGCTAGGACAAATTGTAGCCACTGGTCAATAAATTCAAGGAATCATAAAAACACTGTTTGCCATAATGACCCTGGAACCTAATTATGGGTTTTTTAAAGAGGCCTCATGATGCATTTTCTGTTCATTACCACATGAATGTTCAGGGATTTTCAATGATTGCCATTTCTTTGCCAAATATATTTCAGGTACAATCTGTCATGATCATAAATTTTAAAAAAAATTATAGGCTTTTGAATTTCATATCAGATTCAGATTTACTTCTTTACTCATGGCCATTTTACTAAAAAAATTACATCAGCTGTAATGTGAAAGTCCAGCATTTACATCAGTCTCAAAGACAGAGAAAAATTCTCTTGAATTTATATTCATGTATTCCTGCACTTCATACTACACATAATTTATCCTGCTTGCTTAAGCCTAATGATGACCAGTTCCTGCAGGGTCACATTTCTGTGATTAAATGTTTTTTCTCACATTTTTTATTTTCTGAAAGAGTCAACTTCTAGTTTCATACATTGATAGGAATTTATTGATTCTCAGAAATGTTTCTAAATGAAAGACTTGGAAGCCAAGGTAGAAAAGGAACCTTTTTTTATCTTGGACTATAATGTATCTTTAAATATAACTATGAATTTAGTTTTCCCAGGGTTTGCGTCATCATAGATACATAGGCATTTTATTTACAGTTTAGAAAGAAGAGCTGCTTTCTTAGTAATCAATGCCTATGGGTATTCATCAAATACTCTAAATTAAACAATATTAAATTAAAATATAGAATGCAGCCAGCAGATCAAGAGAAGTGATTGATTTCCTTTTTTGGGGACTGAGATATTTGGGGTCTGGAGCACATGGTGTATGAGCAGAGGCTAAGGGACCTGGTTTTGTCCAGCCCTCAGGAGAGAAGGCTCAGGGCAGATATATTTGTTGTCTTCTTCTTTGCAGAAGGTGGGTAAAGAGAAGGTAGGAGAGACTCTCCTGATACATTTTGGTGGTCCCCCCACTGCTTGCCTTTCACATCCCCTACTTGAACTTTAACCTCCAGTGGAGGTAGTGATGGCTGCATCCAGCTCACTCTAGATAGATTTCCAGATCATTTTCCCTGCAGGGTAGCGGCTCAGAGAAAGTATTGATTGGTCCCTCAAATTCTTCAAGACAAAACATTAAAAAAAAAGGCATAATCCTGAAGGAGTTTAATGAAGTAACTAAACTCCCAGTGAAATTCGTTCCGAAGTGGAATTGACAGAGACTTTAAAGTGAATTGACACGTTCTTGGACAACATCCATTAGAGAACAATAATATATTTTCTGGAAGATGACCAAAAATAATCTAATCGTACTCTTTTGTTTGTTTTGTGATTATTCCAGCTTGATATTTACTCCAAATGAATGCCATTTTAAAAGCAAAGAGATGTTGGATTTCATTGTACTTGGACAGACAGGGAATTTCACAGGGTTATTTTTGCAAAGCTTTAGATCACTAATGTCCTTACCTTAAGTTTTTTTAGGAAAACCTTTCAACCTTATGTCCTGGTTTCAGCTAGAACACAGTTAATTTTTTCTCAGTAGCTGTGACATTAGTGTGGTTTGGATTTGGAATGAGAGTGATGTTGATAAAACACTGATGTTTTGGGTATTGCTAAGTAAGGAATTTTTTTTTCCTTTTGTCTCATGCTTTAACACTGAGGAGGAATGCAAAATAAACTAGGAGGGATCCTAGCTGGGACAGGTGGCTGGAAGTGACTACAGAATTCATGCCCAGTATAACAACTGGGGGAAGTTACCCAGAAACACATCCAATCTGGGTTCAGAAAAGGGGGTTCTGGAGTCGGTCAGCAGGTAGACAGCAATTGTATTTTACAGCTCTTCTTTTACCCTTTTTATTATCACTTGCCATTATTATTGTATTTTATATCATTTTTGATTATTAAACTGTTCTTATCTCAATCTACAAGTTTTACTTTGGATTTATCCCCCATTCCACTGGGGTGTGGGGGGGGAAAGATGGAGTTGAGAGAATGACTGCTTTATTTCCAGCTGGGCTTAAATCATGACACCATTTCATATTCAAAATTTCAATTTTTATTTAGAAGAAAAAAAAAGAGATTTTAAGAAATCATTAAGAAGGTCTGTCTATTAATTACTGAAAATTACTTTTAAAAGGAAGTTTTCTTCTCTCTGGAAAGAATATTCTGTGAGAAATGCTCCACTTAGCTTTTCCAAAAGAAACTATCACGATCTTCAATCAAAAATAACCTTGAATTAAAAAAAGTAATTTCACAAAACTGCATTCAATCCCCTTCAGGAAAAAATCTAAGCAATATGTTTCCACTTACTCCAAAGAAAACGTCTTCAAATGACTCTGTATAAAGAATTCTGTTGCTCTCTCAGATAAAAGGATGAGTACTTGTGGTCTTATGTAAAATGATCGTCATAATTTTCTGTCCAATTTTATATAGTAAAGGCACCTTAGCTGTCCTTTTCAGTTATAACTTTCCCTTGATATCAACTCTGTAGGAGCAGGCCCTCAATACACAACTCTGCCTGACAGGTAAAAAACTATAATACAGAGACTGTTACAGTAGTGTTACAGAGAATGAAAATTGGGTTTATTTGAACATTTCCTAGTTTGCTTTTCAATAAAATACACCATTAAAATAAAGGTGGACTTCACAAGAAAAGCATAAAGAAAGCTAGCAGGAAAAAGTAAGCTGATAATTAATCATTGAATAAAATAATAAAAAATGGGAAACAAAACCTAACACAATAAAAAGGGTTATCAGCAGTGGCTTCAAAACTAAGGAGTTTTGGCAGATAACAGAAACTAGAGTCAAATGTGCTTACATTCACTTTTGTAGGTAAAGTGCTCTTAACCACAAATACAGTGAAGACTTCTGAAGAGTGTGCTAAATAATATTATACAAACTGATTCCTTAAGACTGAAGATATGAACTGAAAACAAATACGACCTTAAAAATAAAGAGGAATGGCAGGTCTTAGGTCTCGAGATAATTTCTGCAGATTAGTTGTTATTAGTAGAAGTCAATGATTTGCATTAACCAAGGATTTAAACTGCTTGCTGGGCAGAAAAATATGCAGTCCCAAACTTCTCATCTCAGTTTCTTCCCTGGACTTGTTTGTATAACAGTCATGATGCTACCAGAGAAAAAAAAAGGTGTAACTATTGTGGATAATGTCCTATTTTTAGTGCAGGATCACAAAAACTAGCAATTTCATCTACTCAATTAGACAAAAGTTTAATTCTTAATCTTGTATTAAAAATCAGAAGGTTAGGGTCACTGACTAATGTTCACCACAAGAGAAAGTTTCTTAGAAAATGGTTGCTGGAATTTGAAATTGTAGTTTTGCATAGACTTCTCAGCATGAGAGGTGAGTCAAATTGAGTCAGTGAGCCAATAGTTAAATCACACCCACAGATCCCACATATCTGCTGTAATGAAATGTATGGGGGACAGTCTCATGGTTTTAACTGCATTAATCATCAGACACTGTATCTGTTCCTCTTTATCTCCTCATGTATTTCGCTTTGCTGTAAAATGTTAGTGTAGTTGTTTAATTTTTAACTATGATACCTGATGTTGATTGTCTGACAATGAAAAAGTAATTATTTTTTTCCCCATGAAAGAAAAAGAGAACTCAAGCCTAGGTTTCTTTATTCAGAAACAAAACAGTTTGGGTTATGATTTGTGGTGGTTTAAGAAGTTACTTGTTTGTAGTTTTTCTGAGCCGTAAGCTTGAGTGAGGGCAACTAAAGAGAAAAATATAGAGAAAAACAGTCTCCAAAGCCCAAACCCCAGATATCACTAACAGTAGTCAAGACTTTGGACTTTGGATAGGTGAATCATTTAATTATGTATTAAATCTTAGAATGTTGTTGCTCTGTCTGGCTGTCTCCTCAACATTTAACCACAAGCTCTTTGCCTCACTTATCAGTTTTATCTCCATTAGTATGGCTTTTTGTGTTAAACAGTCAACCAATGTTTTTTCAGGGCATAGAAGTTTCAGTTTAGTCTTTGGCTAAGCCATTTAATCTGCTGCATTATTACATTTAAATCTTTCAGTGAAGAATGTTAATTAAAACAGAGGGGAAATGTGTTTCCAGCTAATGTACATCTCAGTGTCTTCTTATTAAAGCCTTTTGTCATTCTGAGCTCCTTCCAAGCATTGAAAATCTATCTTGTTCATGAAAGATTATCAAGGCTTTTAAAAATATTTTCTTGTTTCCTCCAAGCCTTAAAGTGATAGTCCATAGATTTAATTGCAGTCCAAGGCATGGGCTTTTGAGACCTTCCTGGGTTTTTCAGTGTCATGGCTTCAGCAGTTTCAGCTTTTTAGTGAGGTGTGAACCATATATTGTAGCTTGACACTGGTACTAAAGTGATTCAAAAATAAAAGTCTGGGAGATTTGTCTGAACAAGCTGCAAACATTCATGATGGATACTTCACTAACTTAGAAAAGGGATTTGTTTGAACTAGAACCACAGCTACTCCATCCAATGTACTTCCTTGACTTAACTGTACTTTCCTTACCAAACAGACTATGGCATTTTATGCCAACAAATCTGCCCCAGGTTTTCTTTTCCTATGGACATCATATTTCTTTTCCTAGATGGAACTAAGAAAGCCAGAAGACTAGAAAGAAGAGAAAATAAAATTTAAGAAGCCCAGTCAACAACAATAAAATTTTAAAAATTTTTAAAAAAACAAACAAAAAAAAGAAACCACAAAAAAAACCCACAAAAAATCAAATTTGCAGAGAATCTGTTTTAGAATAAATATGACAGGTTTGATCAGAAATCCTAGCTTAAATGTACAGATCTTAAAGAAATCTACCACCAAGTTCATCTTTGATGTGAATTTAGTCTTTTTTTAATTAAGAGACCTTGAGATAAAAATGACAATTTCATGTGATTTTTCAGCCATCAGTCTTCTTAAAATAAGAGAGTGCAGATGAAAAAAATGAAAAATACCAAACACATTACATACCCACATACATATGCAAGACATTCTGAAAATATTGCCTTACTATGAATATTATGCACCAGTCATTTTGTTTTTAAGCAACTTTAAGATACCATTGCATGTGGGATTTCTCTAATCTAAAATTTTTCATTTTAACTATTTAAGTGTGATGTTATCCCACAAATTCTATTTTAGTCTACAAGGAGAAAGCAAATCCAACAAAGCAACTCAGCTCACCTTTAGATACTTAAGCTAGAGCAGATGAATATCTACAAAATATAAAGGGAAACATGCAGAGACACAGGAATTTAACTTGTCTAGGTCAAAACTTAGATGTTATGTATCCCAGTCTCCATTACTTACTTTTTCTGCTTACCTCCCTGTGTCTGGAATATTGACACAGAAACTGCCTGAGAGATCCTGTTCTCTTTGAGTGTCAGTGGGTCAGTCCATCCTGCTTTCAGATTACTGAAAGCCCTATTTTACTGGAGAGACTGTGGCCAAACCCAAACACTCTGTTACCCACAACAGCCTCCACCTGGCTGTTCCACATTTTCCTCTCCTCCTTCCATGCCATTCCATCTTTTCATGTTGTCTCCCTGAGCCCAGTGTCACACAGTATCTCACTGGAGATAGATTCCAGTCTTGTCACAGCTGATTTTATAAATAAGCCTTTGAATGATAGAAAATAACTTGCAATTTCATGTTGCAGAACAAGGGAAGCCAGTCTAAACATTAAAAATCCTTCCGGTCCAATGATCAATTAGGAAGTTTATATGTGCATTTCTGGTTTTGTACAAATAGCTCTTGCAAGCTTCACCAAAATATATTCGCATTTTATCTCTCCATTGCCTTATATACAATTCACGAGCAATTTAAGGCATTTTCAAAAGTGTTTCTGAGATATTACAAATCTCAGCTTAATAGGGTCAGTCATTATTATGGCTGTCTTTTACAAATATTCAGTTTCTTTTATGGAAGGGATTATGAATAAAAAATGAGCCTGCAACAAGCATCAACCCACACAAAACTGCATTTTTTATCCTACTTATCAGCATGTCTCTGCTTCTTTTTGTCTCTCCAGGAGCCATCTCAGCTAAGCAAAATGCAAATATTCATCAGTACTTTTATCTGAAGTTCAGCTATGGTGAGATTCCCATGAGTTTTTTATCGAGGTCAAGGAGTCTAAATTTTCCTTTGTTCCCAAGCTGCATATGAGTAACAAAAAACTTACACCCATGACACATTTTTTTGCATTCAAATTCATTGAAACTAATAAATTATATTAATAAGTGATGGCTTAATCCTGAAGACCTTAAAATTCTATAAAAAGAAGTGCTTTAGAGTTGGTAACTCTTTATATTATTGGATCCATTGGATACTTTGGCAATATTCATATTAAGTAAATGTTTTAATAAGCAAATGCATTCCCCACATATTAAATCCTGAACAAGTCTGAGGTTTCCTAATATCATCTTTAGTTTTCTTCTTTTTTCTTCACTTTTTATGTCCTCTTTCAGTGCATCAGACTACTCATCTTTCCTGCTACTCTGTTTAGCAGTGACTATTTAACTCAAACCTGTGTTTCAGTCAAGGCACTCAGATTTGGCTCAGAGTGGCCCCTTGCCTAAGGATTGCTGTCTTCTCTTTGCAAGGCTGTCAGTTACCATTTAAATCAGAATCTGCTTGAGCATAGAAATACTAAATCACAGAATATCCTGACTTGCAAGGGACCCACAAGGATCATCAAATTCCCACTCCTGGCCCAGCACAAATCACCCCAAGAGTCACACCCTGTGCCTGAGGGCATTGTCCAAACACTGCTTGAATTCTGTCAGGCTTGATGCTGTGACCACTTCCCTGCAGAGCCTGTTTCAGTGCCCAAGCACCCTCTGGGTGAAGAACCTTTCTGTCATGTCCAACCTAAATCTCTCCTGGCAGAACTTCAGGGCATTCCCTCAGGTCCTGCCATTGGTCACTGCAGAGCAGAGATCAGTGCCTGCCCCTCCTCTTCCCCTCACAAGAAGCTGTAACTGCAGTGAGGTCTCCCCTCAGTCTCCTCCAGGCTGAACAGACCAAGTGACCTCAGCTGCTCCTCACACAGCTTCCCCTCAAGGTCCTTCACCACCTTTGTTGCCCTCCTTTGGACACTCTCTAATAGTTTAATGTCCTTTTTATATTGCAGTGCCTGAAACTGCCCCCAGCACTTGAGGTGAGGCCACCCCAGAGCAGAGCAGAGCAGAGCAAGACAATCCCCTCCCTTTGCTTGGCTGGCGATGCTGGGCCTGATGTCCCCAGGACAGGGATGGTCCTCCTGGCTGCCAGGGCACTGCTGACTCATGCTCAACTTCCAATCAGCCAGGATCCCCAGGACCTTTTCTCTGGCACTGCTTTCCAACATCTCATTTCCCAGTCTGTCTGTACATCCAGGATTGCCCCATTTCAGATGCAGAATCTGGCACTTCCCCTTGCTGAGCTTCATATGCTTGGTACATATGGTTGGCACATTAGCTATCTCCTCCTGTCTCCCTCCTCAGCCATCGCTTTGTCCCCTGGCGCTACTCTTGCATAATCACTCATATGGGTAGGTTATTCTGCACAAATGGGGAGCAGTTTTTCTTAGGGAATAGTTATCATCACCCTATGCTTACACCAAGCATACTTCACAGCCCTCCCAACACCTGAAATCACAGCCTCACAGCAGCTCATCCCAGAGCTAAAGTATTCAAATGGCACTGCACAATTTACTGTCTCATGTTATTGGTTTCTCATAGCTGTTACTTTAAATACACACTCAAAAACCAACACACACCATCTGTCCTCCATAAACATATTTTCCTAATTTAGTGCTCCATTTTTCTACACTAAATTCCAGTTTCTCTTTTTCATTGCTTCACAATATTCTGTATAATGATAATTCGGGAGGTATTCCTCTATTAGACTGAGTCAATACTTTTTGCAGCAGTGTCAAAGATGATCTTGCATAAGCCCGCTGCTTCTCTTTGCTTCTATGCCACTATCAAACACACTCTTGTAATCTATAGCCAGCAGTTTCCACAACCATAGGCATTCCCATACCTTTCATGAAAATGTCTTCACTAAGATCACAAGTACAAAATGCACCTTATTTGGCAATTTTATGTTCTTGAAGTGCTTGTTGAAAATACTCTCAATATTCTTCCTAGCACACATTGAATCATTATCTATATGATATTCCAGACCACCAATAAAATATTTGCTTGGAATTCCACAGTCATTTTTCTGCGTATTCACTCACTGATTTAATAAATTCATCCTTGCATATTCCCTCCATGACAAAGAATAAAGCCTTGTGGTCTGGTCAGTAATTTATGTGTATGCATTATTAGGTACTTTTCTTCTTAACATAGTGGCCCTGGTCTACATTTGAGAGGAAATACACTGGTGTACTACACACATGCTTCTGAAGCAGTTTCCCAAATAAAACCAGCAGCATCTCAGCATCAGTTGGTTTCTATTCAGGGCACAGAGAGCCCAGACTGCTGCGCCAGTAAGCTATGCCATTTAAGTGGGAGGTCGCTGTCAACTTCCACATTTCTATTTGCATTCTGTTTGGTGGCATATTTGAAGAAAATTATATCAATTTTGTTCACAACTTGATATGTACTTGGAATATTTGTGATTACCCAACCAAATATTTTTATATGGTGTGTATATAATTGTGTATATATATATGTGTGTGTTTGTATGTGCGTGTACGTGGGTTTTAACTATATTTATATAGGGTTTAACGGCTTATTCTATAAACATTATATTTGAAGTTTTTGAACAATATAAGGGTAGGTTAAAAGATGATGGGTCTACACCTCTTTTCAATACTCTGAAATTTGTAGAGCAGGCAAAAATGAAACACCAGTCTTATGTTGGGAGCCAGCAGGGTTCTATCTGTGACAGTCAAATCTTTGGGTTCCTAACTGGTCGTTGACATTTTATTGCACTCATAACTGGCAGAGAAAAAGGGTGAAAGAATGTGCTTTACTCACCCAAGGAGTTTGACTGAATGAGTTTTCCATCTAGATCCTGCTTTCTGGGAGTGTCGATATATTCCCTCTTTGTAAAGGAAAAAATCGTCATACACTTTCATTATAGCTGAAAAACAATAGGAAAAATCACCACAGTCAGCAAACATTACTTCAGTTGTTCTGTTCACCTTGCATTTTACCAGTGAAATTCTCATGGTGTGTTGGACTGCATTAACTGTACTTTGTAATTCTGCTAAAAGCATCAATTAAGAGGTGCCCTGCTGTGAGTGAACCAATAGAAATACTTCAACAGAGTTCTCTCTAAGGTGTCTTATCAAGTTTGTTGGTTTTCCTTGTCATGGACACTCCTTCTCATTGACTTCCAATGCAGTAAGAAGAAACATTGCCTCTTGAAGTCTTACATAAATTTTGAAATCTAATTCAATCTTCCCAAGGTTCATATAAACTACTCAGTTCTGAATAGCATCTGCATATTCAAGAAAAGTATTTAACAGAAAATTTATATCCTGTGAAATATGGTGGAGTGACATGCCTTTTTCTGAAACTTAAAGTTCATCAAATACACAGTAATCTCCTTAAAGAAAACTATATTGTTTGCATATGTATAAATCATGATTGTTAGTTAGAAGTGTACAAACCATCACCCCTTTTTTCATAAAAATGTAAGGTGAAAGAGCTGATGAACTGAAAACTAAAAGAGAATGAAGATTACAAGTTGCATTTTGAAAATAATATGCCTATTTTTTATTTCTTAGGCGCATCATTCATTTGTTTATTAAGAAAATAATTCTGGGTTTCTTTTTCACACATGTTCTGTCACCTTAGTACCATTTGCTTTATGGTAGTCTACCAGATCCACAGAAATGAAAACATGTTTCAGGTCTAGGTTACCTTTAGATTCCAGTGAATTAGAAGCATTAAATATAAGCTTTATTCCATCTAATTTTTAGCTTATGATTTTAACTGCCACACAGCTTGGAACATGAGAATTAGTGAAATCTAATTTCCTAAAGTTTTGCACCTTGGACATTCCATAAAGTACAAGTTTCACTGACCATTTTTTATGTGGTTGGACCGTTTATAACATATGTGCCTGATATAGATCTGCAGTATCCTGTATACTGAGGTAGTGCTGCCATTTTTTCCGTCTGGCATACTTACAAATTCCTTTTTCCTACCTGAATATTTTCATAAACTTGAAGGAAATTAACTATCTTTACAACAACCTCTATGATATTTGGCCAAAAATATAAAACAGACAAAAAATTTAGGAGGTGGGAAAGAACTCTCAAAGCATGGTGAAATGAGGCCATTTGCCTTGCCATGTACAAGCCTGTTATTGTGCCCTTTCCCCATCACATCTTGGTTGAAGCTCTGCCAATGAGACCCGCTGGTCCTGAAGCAAAGACTCTTCTTCCTCTCTGAGAAAAGTGAGTCCCATCTGATGCCAGTATGCCTGGTGCTTAGGCCATTCCACAGTCACAAACCCCCAACATTTTAGCTGTGACACCAGCCGTGGAGCCATGTATTAATAACAGCCCATCTGTTTCTTTCAGTGTTGCTGCCTTCAACTGTAAGTTGAACAGGGGAAGATATATCTTCTGCCCCAAATGAGACATCATTTGATATAATACCTAGTTTTTTTCCATTGAAATGAAGTAGAAATTTTTGAAGTGTATTTCCAAAATAACTTTAGTTTATGTGATGGAATTTTATCCATGATTATATATCTTATATACATTATACACACATGCACATATGTATACATTTATTTGTATACATGTGTGTGTATATATATACCTATGTATATGAAATACCTTGTAATCAGGAGCTAAAAAATGGTGCAGTCTTTGGAGTTAGAGTGGTTTGGGTGCATGAAGTACAAGATGGACAAAGATGATGATAGTTCTAGATCTAGTACTGAGATATTTTTATTTATTCAGTGACTTTGGCCTCATACAGACTGTGACTTGGGCAGGACAACATGATCACAGTCCACCACCTAATTATGTTCCCTCTCACATAGGAGAGGCTTTGCATTTCCCGAAATGAATGGATTAATTATTAATGAATCAGAAAAGACATCGATTTTCATAAGGTTGACTATAATTCCTGCATGAGCTACTTCAGTGATGTTGAGATTGTCAGATCTGTGCATATAGATGCAGCAGAATTAAAGATTGATTCCACTATGGATTCCTCTGCATAAGATTCTTAAATAGGAATTTTTGTCTCTTTTAAATCATACAAAGACACAAGAAATGAAAACTAGTTGCTACAAAATGAAGTAAAGGTTAGCTCTTTACATTAATATAGCCAAGTGCTTTCTACACATAATTTTCATGTGTTAACTAATATAAAAATTTTTCTCAAGATCTTAACAGCTGAAATTGTAAGTTTTGTGGGGTCAAAATTCTGATGCATTGCGAACAATGTGTGAGCCTTTCTTTTAACTGAGACTGACTAATGTGTCAGAGAGGATAATTTTCCTACATCAGCTTTATAACCATCAGAGTAATTCGTAGGGTCCATGGGAAAAAAAAAAGAGATGAATGAGCAATATTAGATTGCCCATCTGAATACTTTCAAAGTATTGGTGAAATTTCACTATGTTTACTTGAAAAGTGATTTCTTAAAAAATCTAGTATTTCATAGTTTGAATCCAAAAATGCTAATTGCTCAGTTTCTGTACCATGTAAGACAATTACACAGGTCAGAGAGAAATTGTCATTCAAACTTGAAAGCTATATAGCATAAATTACATTCCTAAACTTACTGCTTCGCAGTTGTTAAAAAAACATATTTTTTCTTAACTTTGAATATGTTCAAAAGTCAAAGTCCATTCATCATCATGATCTTGAAAGGATCTTGAAAGTTTCCCAGCTATTAAACATTCCTTGGTACATTAGATAGGACTGTCCCTAAGCACTTTTTAAGTTCTTCAGGAATGACAAGTGAATGTATAATGGAAAACCTCCTTCAGTATTTGAAGATCATTTGCAGAAAAAGGTATGATATGTTTTTAAAATTAGACTTTTACCCTGATTGCATTTGTAATATGGGAAGATAGAAGAGAGGATAAGTGACAAATTACAGGCTCATAACTGTGATTCATTTAAAATTCATATTACAGCCAAAAGAAAAAAACAGCCAGTGATTTCACTCAGTGATGCATTCTCTCATTTATATACTGTTATGTAATCTTGATTTTTCTACAAACAGCAATACTTTAACCTGATACACAAAAAGCAACGATTTTTTTAAAAAAATATATTAATTGTTGAGTGGTTAAATCCTAACAAATGGCTGAATATTGATTATTTTTTGGGTAAAATTTACTACTAGCAGATCAATCCATCAAAATGTGTGTATACACAGACTATGAATGCAATATTTGAGGTCTGAAACTCTATTTTGAGGATCCTAGTTTTTATCATTTTCTAAAAACAGCAGAAATTACTGTCTTCACATCTAGATCAAATGCAGTGTGGGAAATAATATTTTCCTTGAGTAAACAAACTTGGACAGAACAACAAAAAAAGACTGATGATGTTGATCTTGTTAAGTCTGAGCTTCAGATTAACTGCAGCTGCCCACAAAAAGAGCTTTAAGAAGTAATTTCAACTCCATGATGCACCAAAATTAATTCTATCTAATAATCAAAACCATTTGAATAATAAATTGAAGATTATGATAATTCTTTATATAATTAAAGGCAGTAGAAATTCAGAAGTCCTCTGAAGTAAAATTATTTGGTTTTGCATCAGCCAGTCATCCAAGACAGATGGAGATTCTGCACTATTGACCTTTCTCCATCATCCCAAGCTTTACATCCATCAATCTCTCTAGTTACACTGGCCTGGGCTGTGAGCAGGAACCTGCATTTTCATCTGTTGTCAGCACCCTTCATGACCACAAATGAGCAGTATCCAGGGCAAAAAAAAATTTTTTGCAGTTCCCTACTCAATGCTGAAGTCTCTTTATTTCTGACCTCTGAGAGGTCAGGGATCTTCATTGCAGAGTTCAGCAGAAAAATTTAAAACTGTTAGGTGTCAACAAGAGCATTTGGGCTCTTAAATGAGAAATTCTGGGGTATTTCAGTACTGAATGATTTTCTGGAAAGCCCATATAGTTCAGCATTACCTTCAGAGGAAAGCATTTCTACTGGACTGGCCTGAGCCAGTGGGGGAATCAAGCCCAGCCCTACAGAATCCAGTTTGGCTAACATTTAATTCCACCTGCCCAGCCACAGATTGCTATTTCACCAATGAAAAAAGAACTGTCATGACAAAAGGCACACAGATTTGCTGCACACAGACATTGCATGAGTTTTCAGTATATCCAGCTCAAGGTCATTTTGCTCTTTATAAGCTCTGATGCAGTCACACTGCCTTTAGGGCCACTATTTACCCACCAAATGTCCCTGGATGAGCTACAGTGCTTATGACTGTGGCATATAATTTGCATTTTCTAATATTTTGATACAAGGTAATTGCACAGTCTAATCATTTCAATAATGTTATCATCCTTAAAACTTACCATACCTTGCACTGGTCCTCTGTCCTTGATTTCTTTCATTATATCTGTTTCCTGATAGGAGGTGAGAGCAGCAACAGAGAGAGCAAGGGAAGATAACATTTGTTAAATAAAATTAAAACTCATGGTAATTTAGAATTATGTGGATATATATATAGTATAAATATACCTTTGTACTCGTATTTCTGCTGGAGAATATTTGGTTTGCCAAATTGACAAAAACTTCAGAAACATGTTTAAAATGAACAACTGCACTGTTATGACTGCATACTTTTTTCTATCTCTAATTTCTATGGGACCACAAAGTATCAGCTTTAAAGAGATGATGTACAACTGAGAAACTATAAAGAATTTCAGCTCTTAGGAAAATTCAAGAGCAACATAAAGGAAAATTCACAGCTCTAGGCTGGAAGTTAGGTGAACATATTTTAATATGCCAGGTAATATTCAAACCCCAAAGGAGTGAAATTGTTGACACAACAGACGAATTTCATAAACTTACTTTTGAGGACACCCTGTAGTGAGAGGCACACCGGTACAACCGATTGGATTTTTCAAAGGCATTGGGACATGGCCCATTTGTATGGTTTTTTCCATATTCACTTGACACGTAACACTGATTTTCAGCTGATGGCCCCAGGTGTTTGTTCCAAAATGATGGATAACAAGCATATGATACAACCCTGTTCAGGTATTTAAAAACAGAGTTGATAAGAAGCTTGCCTAAACATTTTTGTCATTTTACTTCAAGCTTTTTAATTATTTTGCAATTGTCGTATTTCAGGTAATATTCTTCAGAAGTGTGAATGACACATCTTCCCCTGGATGGCATTTCCTTCAATTAATATATATATGATATTTATGACTAAATTTCCATTACAGTAGTCCTCTCTCTACCCTTCTCCAAAGAGAGAAAGGGTAAAAAATGTGTTTAGCACTTTTCACCTGGAACATTCATCTCATTAAGGATGCATGAAAGTTCACTCTGAAAAAGATCAATAAATTACCAATGTTGTCAGTGGGCTTCATTTATCAAAAATGGCTTGTGAAATGGAATGCATGGAATACTGTTAGACATTTCTGAAACAATATACACATTTCTGTGTTAATGCCATGCAGGCCTATGAGAGAGTTTCTTTTACAAAGCATAACTAAATATTTTGCTGAAGCAGAATATTTAAAATAGTCAGTCCTATAAAAAACATTTGTATTTAGGTAGCTCATCAGTTATACTGGACTTTCTGAAAGTGAGGAACTGAATACTATATTACTACACAATATGGAGTATAACTGTGCTTGCCTGTGTATACTTAGCTGTCAGAAGTTTTCCAAGATAAGCCCATATGTGCTTCAGCTGTTTTGAATAAGAAATGGCATTTTACCATTAGCATTTGGTGGTAGAAAAACTGAGAACATCTATTTCTTTCAGCCCAAAGTAGGCCAAATACACACAGTAGCACACTGGAGCTGCATGGTAATCCAGATAAGATCTCTCACTGTGAACTAAGAGTCACATTTGAATCTTTTCACCAACCACAGTTTCTGCAGCCTTGATTAACACAATTAACAGCTTTCTGCTGAATCACGATTTTGTATGTGCTGAAGCATCAGCACAACAGTAAACATTAAAAACACTTCAAGAGGAAGACCCTTCCAAGGAGTCATAGAAGAAAAACAAAAGCAGATGTGAATATGTTTATATGCACAAATATAGATACATATATACAAAAATAATGTTAAAAACAAACAGGATCCAGGGCCAACCAGGAACACTCTGTAGTGTGTTCATACATTCTTGACACGATTCATTTGAAGTCACATTTGTGCGTTCAATCTAATGAAAAATTTTGTGGATTTATTGCATTTATATGTTTGAATTGTGAAATACGAAAACAATCCTAAACATTAGACTATGTCATTTGCAAGTTGGCTAATAACAATATCTTTCTCCCACCCTGCAACTGCCAAGAGGCCAAGGTACAAATCAGATTAAACCCTGTTGTGATTAGAAGCACTACATACATTCATGTCTAAGTTTTATACCACCTGAAAATGAAGTGTTTCTTTCTCATTCTTGATGAATGTAACATTTTTGCTTTCCTTATTACTTAAAATATGTGCTTTCAAAGAACACTTATTTCTCCCAAATTATGACTTGTAACTGAAATACTTAAAACTAATGATAATTAGTAATAGAATATATATTTCTTCTCTAATTAATAAAGGAAGGCAAAGAGAAAGTGATGTTTAAACAGTGTTTCAGCTCCACTTACAGCAGATTTCACTATTAATTGGGTATTAAGTGTTTCTGAAAAGTCAGGTCTCGGCACTGGCCTAGCTTCATGGAGCTTTATGGAAATCTTTTTCTGACTTCACTGTGGATAGTTTTGGTCAGCATCTGATTTTTCTGAACATCTGTGAAAAACCTGAGCTATGCACACTCCAGGAATCAAAACAGCAGAAACTTTAAACAGCGTTGAACACCTGCTGTGATAATTTGCAAGGCCCCACAGAAAATCAGTATTTCTCCCTATTGCGGGGTATGGAGATAATGAAACAATGATTGCAATATAACAATTCCTAAAAATAAGTCACCTGAAAGTATGAGGAAGCAAGGACTATTTGATAGGGCTCATTCAAAAGACACTTCTGACTTGTATGCCATAAATTTCCAAATTTTTTTCATTGTCACAGATAAAAGGTTATGGATCATGGGGTTCAGCTACAAAACTAAATAAATTATGCCTCCAGTGAATCAAGATGGTTTTGGTTTTGGTTTTTTATTGTTGTTGTTGTTGTTGTTGTTGTTTTGTTATTGTTTTATTTTTTGGTGGTTTTTTTGTGAGAGGGAGGTTTGTAGGTTTGTTTGGATTTATTGGTGGTTCTTTGGTGGGGGGTTTTTTTGTGAGATTTTTTTGTGGGTTTTTTGGTTTTGTTTTGCTGTGGTTTGTGATTGTTTTATTGTTGCTCTTGATATTATTTGTTCTTGGCTACTGTCAGAGACTTAACAGTGGGTTAGATGGACCTTTGCTCAGACCCAGAAGCGCTGTTCTTGTGTTCTTCCAGTATCTGCTCTAAAGATATTTGAATACTTGCCTTAATGAGTTTATTTGTGTCTGAAAATGTTGGAATGGGTTTTGAAATATCATTTGAACTTGAGGGAAGAAAAGCAGAATGTGGAAATGTATATAGAAATAGGTAAGTAGGGATGCTTTCACGTATGGTACTCTGATGACAAATCAATGGTACTAGGGATAAAAATCGGTAGCAAGCAAAGGTCTGTCATAGCACAGTGATATTGAAAATGTTGGAGCTACAAAAAAAGTGTAATAAATGATGAAGAAAATAATCCTGGAATGCTGAGATTTATTGGAGATTTAGATAATTTCCAAAAATTCATTTTGGTTTTCACAACTACCCTTCAGATTCTTTACTGAGATGGTCAGCTGCAAGAGGCTGGTGAATAAAATGAGGCTGAGCAATAAGCAAGTACTTGGGAGTGTGGATGTGAAAAGACAGTTCCCAGGTGTGCTGTGTGAGCTAAGGTGCTGTGGCTCTATGTTTCCAGGCTCACATCAGTCAGAAAACCTGCTCAGCACGCCACTGTCACACTGCTGCTCCGTCAGGTCAAACACAGCATTCACACCAGAACAAGCTCCTGTGAGGGTACAGCTAGATTGATAATGAAGTGCCTTGTAGAGCTTCAGCCTGCCTTGCTTTTCTTTTAAAAATAAGCTAACTCTTTTATACTTAAATTGCTACTGCATAACAGCCCCCGTCACTAACCGCAGTGCTAAGGTAAAAGTAATACCACATGCTGGCATAGGAAGAATTTTATTATTATGGGGCTCATGGTATTTCTGTCTGTACAGGGCTAGCAGTCAGAGGGAATAGATAACTGAGAGATTGTCCTATCACTGCATTCTTTACAGCTTTTCCTCTAAAAATAACATGCTCCAACTGTTGTGGAGATAACGCTCATAAAAAAATTCTCACTTCTCTTATCTACACCAGCAATTCTTGTGATCTTGTTTTTAACAGGCAAGAAACCAGTCCAGAGAGAAGGAGTTGCAATTACTCTCCTAAAAAATATGAGCTGCTGAGTGCAATGAGGCTGTTCTTCTAGTTACAGAAAACTATTGCATTTAAAAAGTGCTTACAATTAAAATGTCAAGTTATAACTTAATTCTTCATGAATTAAGCCTTTTCCCTTAGCTCTCAAGGTGTTTGAGGGGCCTTTGCTGGGTAACTCAGCTGAAGGATCTCCTGTTTAAAACCTAAATGAAAGCTAGTGTAATGTTGAAACCCTGAGAGAAAAAGACAGAGGAGCACTCAAAGTAAACTCTCCCAATAACAATACAAAAACCTTGACCTACAGTTTGATACGCTTTCAGAAAGGAGAATTATCACTGTGTGACAGGTCTTCTCCTGGATCCCCAGAGTGCCATATCAGCTATGACACATCACGTCTGACATTCTTTTGTTCTTGACATGGTTTGTTTTATAAATAAAATTAAAAGTTGACAGAAAGAACACCTGAGATCTTTCTATCTGTAAGTTTCAGATATATCAGAGTAAGGAATGAGGTAGTATGAAAGCAAGACAGGAAATAGATTTTGGTATGGAACAGAAAGGACAAAAAAATTCTGGTAATGTGAGAAACAACAGGATTTAATTATATGGTATCTAAAATGCAGTCATTAAAATTCTCCTAGAAGTCATTTCCAGGCACACAAACTTCAAGGAGCTGACTGAAAGCAGGATGTGCCAATTAACCATGACAGGCAACGATGATATGATGAGACAATCTGACTATGATGAAATGACTGGCTCCATAGAGAATAAGGAAAGCAGTACCTATCATTTACCTTGTCTTTAGTGACATTTTCAGCATAGATTTCTGTGGTGTTCCCCTAGTTTATTGGATTAGAAAAATTGCTTACAAGGTCAGCCATGGACTGGTATGTTTAAAGGTCAACAGGTCAAAGTGACTAGTGTCTGTTTATTAATGGCATTTCCCAGGAGACCACATAAAAGCAGAACTTTTTCATCTCTATTAACAATCTGGACAGCCAGATGTAAGGCAACCTTAGCAAGTTTGTGGAGACTGTAAAACTTTTAGGGAGTGATTAGTATGCATGGCTGCTGTTCAGAGCAGTGTTAATAGGCTGAAGAAATGAGCTTGACAGAAATATCCCCAATTTCAACAAAGACAGACGGCAAATCCTGCTTCTGAGCCAGAACTGCCCAGGTAATGGCAGGGCACTGCCAGTGTAGAAAGTTGTTTCACAGAGAAGGACATGAGGTCCTGAGAAACAGAGAGTTGAATGTAGATGAGCATTGAACCCTCTTGGCAAATGTGGACAGTCAATACTGGGCTGTGTGACCAAGAACATAACCAAGACATTGTGAAAAATTAATATTCCCCTCAAATCAGTACTCGGCAGATGGAGCTGTATTTTCAGGTATGTGTTCCCTGGGAAAGACACTGATAAACTGAGCAAATCCAGTGGAAGGCACTTAGGGGACTGGAGCTGAGGCAGCTGGATTTGTTCAGTTTAGAGAAGAGAAAGCCAAAAGAGTATATAATTCCTGTCTTCAGCTACATAGGGAGAGGTATGGAGGAGACAGAACAAAACTCTTGGAGATGCAGAGTTAAAAGCTGGAAGGTACCAGTCCAAGTCCTACCAAGGAAAATGCTGACATAAGAAAAATGATGTTTGACTTACAGTGAAACAAACTGACCTGCTGCAAGAAAGGTTGTGGAACCTCCATCCTTGAAGATACTCAAAATGTGTCCAGGGACATGGCCTAAACAGCTTGATCTAATCTCAAAGTCATTCTTAGAGCAGGATATTGGACCAAGTCACCTCTGAAGTTCCAACCAAAATAATTTTGTGATTCTATAAATTATATATCCCATTTTAAATTTTCTAGCTATTCATGGGGATTTTGATAGCTCTTAACTCTGCTTAGTCTGATCTGAAGGAAGAAGGATCTAGGTACAGTCCTTAAGAGAGTGTTACACTCTGGAAAAACCTTGAAATGAGATGATTACAAGTTGCTTTATAGAGAAAAGGTGTTTGGTTCTTTTGAATATTCACAATGTTGTCTCATGCAATTGGCTGCTTACTCAAGGTTGTTTCAAATGAAGAGCCTGTATCCCAAGAAACACAGAAGTTTTAAGTACATTTACGTATTGTCTTATTGCAACTTAAGCAACTGGTTCAATTCAAAATAATCTGAACAGCCAGATACAATACTTACCCATGTATTTTCAGATACCTCCAGGCACCATCAATACTTCCACCATTACATCCATGTTGATTCCTGGTATCACAAGAAATCAAGTTCTGAGCAGAAAGGTTGTCTGTGATCTGACCCTTTGACTGAATGGCTATTCTATCTGCCGCAACACCTGTTTGAAAATAAATTTTCTTTTACCAAAACCAAATAATTACTCACAACTTTGCATTTCTTTTTGTGAAACAGGGACAGAAATACAACCTCAATGCTTTCTGTCTCTGCAGACATTCTCCCTAAACAATACTGATGTAATCTCTCCAGACTTTTGTGAGAGAGGATTGTGAAACTGCAAATCATCATGAGCAAGTTTGGTGTTATATGACAAATTCCTAGATTTATTGGCTATAATAAAGTCCTAAATATCTAAACATCAGGTTAGACACTTGCATACTTTTCTCTATCCTATTTGCAAATGCATATTCACGTCTGAATATGAAGAAACAAATACTTCCCAACTTTCTGCAGCTGAATCTCCAAATCTCGTTGCTTTCTTTTCTACCTTTCTTTCCGTTATGTGAGGGAAAAAAGTGAAAAGAGCAGTCCTATGAAAAAGAAAATTAAAGATTGAAAGTATATGTTGGCTTTATTGGACAGAATATTTGGAGATGTTCATATTGAAGTGTAAATGTAGGACTCTTTGTACCTTCTTCCCTTATTACACAAAATTATTCCTCAGACATAGATACCTTGTCTGAATTCCATCAGATAATCATGATTCTTAGTACTTATATATTTATGAACTGATTTAATCATAGACTAGGGTAACAAAGTTGTGGGTGAAACTAAGGTACTTCTACTTTCTTTGTCAAATGACAATGAAAAATCATGAAGCCTCACTGCCAGTCATCACCTGTGATTAAATTGTATTTGTATTACTTTTAGGCCTACATTTTTGAATTTAAAAATAAATTTTTAAGAAAATAAATTGAAATCAAAATCCCCCCATCAAAATCAACACTAACTTTGGTGAACTCTGAGGAGGATTTCAGAAAAGTTTGATGTCAGGTGACAACTGTATTTTGTGCTTTTGTGAGGTGTCCCATGATAATGAATTTATTTCCATAGGTATAAAAGCCTTTTATTGTAAAGATTTGGAATACTCACAGAATTTATTCATGATAAGAAAAAATCATACAGCAGTGCTTGTCTGTTCTTTGAGCAACAATTAATTTTGAAAATTCAGACTAAAAATGTTAGATGTACCTAAAGAACATGTGAAGGCATCTCACACTATATAGCTTTGAAAATAGTCTTGTGAATTAAAATAAAAAGATTTGTTTATGGAAAGGAAAAATTAGACAAAATATCTGCAAAGTCTTTTCCTCAGTGATCTCTGTTGGTCTGCAGTAATCTGTCAAAAGAGCTGTTAAAAGCTCTCTTGGTTTTCTCTTTTTTAAACTGCAGTGGATAAGATATATCAGAAAAAGAGCATGTTCAGTGTGGTTTTTTTCAGGGAGCTGGGATTAGCTGGCCTAAATGTTCCTTTCTTTCTCTTACTGCTGTGATTTGAAGAAGCATTTGCAGAAATCTGCGCCTGTGACGACCCATTGACCAAATTAAGTCATAAAGATTGATTGCATGCTTATGTTACACAATTTTATGAAAAGCAAAGTACTGCAGCTTAGATTGACTTTTAAAGATTTTGGGACAATATAGAGGAAAAGTTGTAGCAAATTTTAAATATTCCTGTTTGGTAATAAAAGGTGAAAAGTGAACTGATATTATTTTGTTACTAACAACTATAATTTTCATTACACATCTAACATCACTGATACTTTCGAAGAGGGTAAAAAGAAATATTACTTGCTGTTGAAAATGCCCAGGATGCTCCACAGTTTCGCTGATCCAAAGGATCATGAATCCACTCAGGCCACTCATAAGTGGCTGAAAAAATTGCAGGAAACTTGTCTTCTGGAAGTGACTTTCCCTAAAACAAAATGTAGAATATCTGTATATGCTTAATTTCTTATTTTTATCATAAATTTTGTGGCATTTTTGTTTGTAAGATTCTTAATTTTTAGACTGAGGAAACCTAAAGCATTGGCTCCTGTGACTTCCCAATCAACTCTGCGGTGGTTTCCCCATGGCTGGATGCTGCAGACCCCTGGGAGCAGGAGGGTTCTGGCACTCCACTAGCTCAGCTGAAAAGCTGAGCTTCAAGACTGCCAACCTGAATAACCTGACCAGTTCCTCCCTGACTTTTATCTCAAACAATAATTCCCTATTAAATTTGCTAAGTATGACCCAGCTGGCATTTTTGGGAGAAAAAGCCCTCAGCTACAAATAGCGGTGAAGTTAAATGCCCTGCTCTCCCAGACATGTGCCTGTAGGTAGGAAATTTTAGTCACTGTGGGAAAGGAATCAGTACAGTGTATCATTGATTTGTCTTTTATATAGACGTTATTCATTCTAAAGCAATTATTCCATTTCCAGAATAAAAATCGTTTTTCTTCTGCTTTTCAATCTGATAGTGAATTCATGAAAATTCATGGTGGGGTCAGTAAAGCAATTTGGCCAGCCATTTCTGGCACCTTCATCTTTCAGCCTTAATTTATGTCCCCCTCCAAAGTCCTCCAAGCTTTGAATAGATATTAGCATATGCAAGAGCCATCTGGTACAACTGCAAATAATCTGCTCTGTGTTCAACATATCAAAAACATTGACCCGTTTTTTATTACTGTTGAACATCATGGAATGATGGATTATGCTGTGCAAGGAAATAGAAATGGCCACAGAGAATTGCAATATTAGGCCATGCAATCAGTTTGCTTCAAAAAATTGTTGATAACCTCAGTTCCAGAAGGAAATATGATATAAAAAAATAAGATAATCCATTCCTAAGCAAAAAACTCACTGATGCTTATTTCTTATAAGCAGGCTGGAATTGTGAAGCCCAATGTCTTCTCTCCTGTTTAAATTTCTTTATTTTACTTCAATTTACTTATCTTCTAATTCTTGGTACCCTTGCTAAAACATTTTTCTAAAATGTTTTTTGTGGTTTATAATCATAAACATACTTTTTGCTAAGATGATTTAAACATTTGAGGCCAGTTCTCTCAAACTATTTTAGGACTCTTTGGAGAATCAAATTTTAGCCCTTTGCTTGTATCAAGGTCACTTTGTGAAACCGGAGTGCCCCCCTCCAGCTTCTACACCTGGATTTGCCACAGAAAATCCCCTGCTGAGAAAAGGTGGGTAACGAAAAAGGAAGCTTTTACCTCAGGTATGTAATCTGATTAGGTTGGGATACAGCCCCAGCAGGCAAATTGATACAGTATGTGTGTATTCCCAGACACAGTGGTTCTAGGCTGAGCAGGTTTGATGCAGGCTGCAAGTCCTGAATCCATTAAGGAATACTGCAAGCTGCCAGGTCACTTGAATGATTTTGAAAGTCTCACCTCCACCTGTACAAGGCCAGTAACTTTTTAAACCTTGCTAAAGTATTAATCTTAATATTTTGATTAATCAGTTTCAAAAGACCATTTTTCAGAGTTTTATATACATGGGACTTGCAGCATCAAGTGACACTCAGGAAGCAGCAACTAATTTAAAGAATAACTTGACAAATTTTCATTATGCTCATTATTAGTGAATAAGCACTAGCTCAAGATTTACTTTGAAGATGAAACATACAGGAGAAATCCCAGACAAATAGAATTTCTTTTATATGATGAGACTGTTCACTCTCAGCCAGTAAAAAAGCAAAATTTGACAAATGTTTAGCACAACTATATGGATAATGGCTGCTTATAATGCTCATTATGATTCCCCATTACAAATGAGGTGCTTGAGAAAAGCAAAATTCTAAATAGATCTCTAGTCTTGACAATGTATTACTTTATGTATTCCTAACCTACTATTTATTAGCCTCATATAGTAAATCCCAGAGCTAATTCCTCATTAACCTTCAGCCTTGCCATTTAGAAATGCAGGACTGATCTGTAGCCAGAAACACTGGCTTTTTTTTCTGAAAAAATTGCTACCCTGATATTGAAAAGTGCTGCTGCTCTGCGGAAAATATCAAGTCTAGACAACTGTTTCCCAATGTATGCTCCATGGACCAGCACCAGACAGCACAAGGCAATCAGCAAAGTGATTGGTGAACTATTTTTAAACCTTTATGTGTACTCTCTGCAGCAAAGTTAGCAGTCTGGCCAAAGCAGGAGGGTAAGAGGATATAAAAGAGCACTCAAATTTCAATAATGACTTTTTCAGAAAAGATAGATGACCAATAAAAGAAAAAAGGTCAAAGATGACTGAATTTGCAAATGTGAAAATACGTTCCCTGAGGAAAAGCAATTTTTTTTTTTTTTTAATGTAGAAAAAAGATTCTGGACATCACTTGCTTTACGAAGTACAAATGGGCATGAATGACCTTCAATTTGAAAGAGAACTACAACTGCTGAGGGTTTTTACTGTGAAAAACCATGTATCAATGGAAAAGAGGGTTTGCTTTGTCTACTTTCCAATTGTTTTTATGAGTTTTTTGATGTTTACTGAAAAAATGGTGCCTTATTACTGAATTATGTATTTCATAATCTTGTGAGATGGTACTTAGGTGAGCACCTTGTTGCTGGGGATGCAGACCTTACCATTGCAATGTACTCCTTGCCAGGACTTGTGTTGACAGATTACCACCAGGAGTGCATCACAATGGTTTTAAAGGTATTTCAATTATTCTTGTGTTACATGGAACTTCAAGAATGATTGCACTGTCTCCTGCAGTGAAAATGCCTTCTCAGTTGGAGGAGGTCCAACTTTGTCAGGAGTCAAAAAGTTTTAGTGGTGCATTTAGCTGTTGGTCCATACTCAGGTCTAGCCATACTGTGCAACAGAGGGTCCGCAGCTCAGATTTGGTTCTTGTTCCATATCATTGTCTTTTGGGTATTCTAATCTATCATCATGTCAAACATCCTTTCCAGACAAAAAAGATTCACCCTGTTGAGCAGGTGAAACCTTTTAATAATAGTAGAACTTTTAAAAGCTCTACGAGAGCCTTCAGGAAGTTTGTGATTTCCCTAAGAGAAACTGACAAAGTCATACAGAGAGTATTATCTTATATAGCTTTTGTATTTTATATATATTTTATATACCTATATTTTGTATGGCTTTTTAATTTTATTTAGCTTTTGTAAATAAAAAGATTTCCTAGAATCCTGTGAAAGGTTTGTGATTCCAGCAACATGTAAGGAAGTCACATGATGACTAAGTGCATGAATGTTCCAAGTTGGATTTCTGGAGAAAAATGCATTGAATCTCCTTGGGTGTCTGGCAGTGCCAAAGGGAGTTGGATTGTAGCTCACAGATTTCACAAGACAACAGAAAGGAAAAAAATATTACTAAGAAATGTATCTATGGAACAAAGGCTGTAAGAAGTGTATCAGTGAAAGTAGCTGCAGGAAGCTTAATAACAATGGCTCAATAAGCTAGATATAATGCAGGACTACTGAGTGAACAGGAACAGCTACTACAAACTGAATGAAGGAAGTATCATACAGAATTTCTTGAAAGCTTCCCTTTCCTGTTTTCCTAGGTAGGATTTGTCTTGCCTAGCTAGAGAGCTAGCAATGGCAATGTCAATCACTGGGCTGGGTACATGACGTCCTTTCTTTGCCTGTGCTGTATGAGCGTCACACTGTAGTCCTCCAGGAAAATGCCAAAAACAACAAATCCCTCCAACTATTTTGAGCTTCAGTGCAGTTCACCAGTATCTTAATACCAGTACTAAATATTGGAATAAATTCTTATATGCCATTGTCTTATTTCGACCTGCCATCTTCAAGTGAAACAATCCTTCTTTGGCTGCAAAGAGGAGTCCAGAAAATCCTACATGACAAAACTTCAAAGCTTAATTCCTGTCCACTTCTTGCTCTGGCAAGCCTTCAGAGTGTAATTTTGATTGAGTTGGCCAATCTGGGCCTGAGCCCAATGCCTCAGCATGCTGCTGCAGGGAGCTGACATTGTCTGAATCAAGCCAAAGTGTTAGGACTGCTAAAATTATTGCAGAGGCTGAGCCCCCTTTCCCCAAAACCCATTCAAGTGGCAGCTCTGCACTGCTGTCACCACAGGGCCTTTTGTCTTGTAGAAATCCTTCTGCCACTGATGCCTAAAGATTTTTAGCTTTATATATTTATATTTATATATTTGCAGCTTCACAGATTTTTAATTTACAGCTGTATAATTTTTCATGCTTTCTCACACTTCAGAATAGTAGATTACCCTTTCTCACACATTTATGCCACCTTCTTGAAATTCTATTTAAATAGATAGCCTTATTTTCAAGAAAAGCATTTCTAGCAAGAACACCCTGTTTTGCACCAGGACAAAGGAGACATAAAAAAATATATGAGAACTGAGAACCCCTTGGAGACACTAGAGGGGCAGGCCTGCTGGTCTCCTATAGGATGTACTTGCTAGATATATTAATTAATTAAACTTATAAAATTTGTGGAAATCTGATCTCGGGCGTGATAAAGATATTTTATGCACCTGAGAGCTTTCATTAAAGCTCATTATATTACCACCTTTAATATTGTTTGGAAAGTTTTCTTTTGATTGTAGAAACACCACAACACATAAACAAGCATCAACAATTGACTTCTAATAGACAATCAAATGGCGTCACCTGCCTGAACTATATTGAAGGCAAAGATTAATACCTGTTATACTTAATGCTTTTCAAACCTTGGATCTATCTATTTATGCTTTGACTTCTTCTAATTTCACTCTGGTGAGCTAGTTAGGTGGGAGTTTTTTTGGTCTGTAAATTCCATAAATTGTGTCCTCTAAGGAAGAGACTAAGTAACTGATCAAAAGCATTGAGGAAATCACTCTGGACTCAATATGTTGTATTTTTTCTTAAACTGCTTAACCTTCGTACATAACTTAAAGTATATTTGCTTTGATGCAGAACTAATTTCAACATAAATAAATGATACAAAATTTAATTTAGCTGTCATGAAAATTGTCATGGCCAAGGGGTTTAGAAGGCTGGTAGTAGAGAACCATTTCATTTTGCCATGATTCCCTTGATTTTGCTGTCCATTTGTTCAAAACCTAAAAAAAAAAAAAGCTTTCACAGCTTGTGTCAATGATTGCTGTTTAGTCTCAGCTGTTAGCCTTAATGAACTATGCTCAGATGTATTTTTCTGTGGTTACAACCATGTGTGAAATGATTAGCAAATTGAGAGAATATATTAAGCCCTCTTAAAGAAGTGAACTAAAATGATAAGTTAATATTGCTGTAGAGTTTCACAGTGATCAGGACTTGGGCTTTTTTTGCTTTTTCTTGTTTGATTTCTGTCAACAGGGCCAGAACATGGCCTGTAGAACTGTTCCAGGAACATCACATTCAACATGGAAACATTTAGTGACAAAACCCTGAATCATACTCTTATAATCGTCCACATTTATTTTTCCATGTGATAAAATTAATTTAAAAAATTAGCAAGTGTACATGACACTTACAGGAGCTTCTCTCATATTCAGCAAAGAATGAGATGGAGGGAAGGTGCCCAGGCGCTTTTTGAAACCTTCTTCCACTGTCATTCCCCAGAACTGACTGTAGTTGTCAGCTTTCCATCTTCCTCACAGATGAAAACCAAAACCACAAGACACAGGTTAGAGATATCACTCATATTAACACATTGCTCATTTAAGAATACAACTAGCAAAAGCAACCAGAAATAAATTTTTGAAATTTCATTTCCAAAACTTGTATTCAATATGCATGAGAAAATATTTACTATGGGCTTTTCCACTGCAGATAAGTGCAGGATGGAGCAACACAGCAGTATATGAATAGTGATTTGGGTTCAGCATGACATCAGCCTGCAGGACATGAGCTACAATACTTCAGAGCAGTACTGGCAAATGAGACACTCGGTCAAAACATTACTGTTCTCTTGAAGTTATGCTCAAGTCGTAGACCAGCCCAGATTCTCACAGAGAAACTAGCAGCCTTGTGTAGTGAGTTACAGAGCACCTTCAGCTCTGGTGCAACAGAAGACAGGTACTATTGAACCCAGTTAAAAGCTCAGCTGACATCTTCTGCCTGAGTTTTACACCAATTGCCACTGTGAGAGAAAGGGCTCCCCGTGGTTTAGTTCCGTAAGTATTCCCTTGCTACTCTCAGGTGGACTCAACTCAGATTGTAGCACACTATATGCACAACACAAAAAGAACCACCCATGCATTTGGAACACAGTGAAATTTACTACTGCACAAGGGCTGAGTGACAGGGGAGCGTCTTCACCCATTCCTTTCTTGCTTTTGTATGAAAAACAAGGAGTCGGATCCATGCTGCCTAGAGAAGCCTCACTGCTCTTGATCTCCCTGTGGTCAGTGAAAAGTGCAAGCACATGGAGAAGTTGAGTCATATCTCACCTGTAACCCTGTGACAAATCTCATTGTTCACCACTGACAAGAGACAGGTTCAGGCTCCAGGGGCCTAACTTGGTTGTTTATCCTAATTCAGCTGGTTTAAATGTCTCCCATGCAGTACAAAATGTTTCAGTACCCACGACAGCTTGAAATAGACAGGCTACATTGGTGAATTTGGCATCCCAGATCCTAGGGAGGATGCCCCTGTATGTCTGCCTGCTAACAGCCAGCAGGGTCCCAAGGCACAGATCCAGCACTGGGGTCCCTAATCCCTGTGCATTAGCCAGGGAAATGAGATTGTTAGCAAGAAAAACACCAAGTCCCCAAAGTTCTGACAACTTAATCCCCTTTTCTCCCATCTTCTCCTCTTCCAGTGCTACCTGGGGTCCTGTTACATGGAATAGTGCTCTTAAGGGAGCAGAAAAAATTACTTTAAATATCTATCCCAAGTAATAATCACAATGAAGAATAGGAGAAGATTATGCAAATCATTTTCTGAGAGAAAATAATTTGTTCTAAATTTGGAGAATATTACCAGCATAAGATGTTCAGTATCTTTCCATTTAAAGCTTTATAATCTGCCAATGATTTAGGAAAGTTTCACAAATGCATACTTACTGCCAAATTGCTGTAATGTATTTGGAGAAGGAAGGGGTGGGGAAGACTGCATACCTTGTCATTTGCACATACACAGAAAGAGCAATACTGTGATGCATAACAGAACTTTAAAATAGAAGGGTTCTCACCCATAATCTCCAGAATTGATGTGCTGAATTAAATCTTGGCGAACAAGGCATACATCTGTTGAACATTTCCAGAGACTGTTGAAACATTTGCTGAAAGGACAAGAATATAATTAAACAAAAAAAGGAATCGTCAAAGGAAAAATATGCACTTTAACAGCAGAAGGCAGATGGAGGTGGAAAAAAGTGTGAACAATGTAATTGTCACAGAGTGTTTATGAAAATATAGCATAATTTCTTCCTACTTCACCATCTAATGAGTTGGAACAAGGTGGGAAGGTTTATAGTTTGTGAGAAAGGTCGTATCTGAAAAAAATCTTGCTTCCATCTTTGTGAGATCAAACCAGGGAATGTAATGTTGATGTTGAATTCCTGAAAACGTGTGATGTTTTGAGGAAGTTTTACTCTGGAAACCCAGAGAGGGTTCTGTGGCCTTGGACAGAGTGCTCCAAAGACTCTAGGCTAAAGTCAGCACAGTGAGAGCTCCAGCCTTGCTTGGGTGGGGCTGGAGCCCTGGGATTCCAGTGTAGGGCTGTTTTTTCGAGGAAAACTTCAGGCAGCCAGCTGCCAGGGCTGACAGCAAAGTTCCCCTGCTTGCACTGTTTAGTTCTGTCCCAAGGCAGAGAAAGGGGTGCTCAAACAATTCACAACTTTCCACATAAATACATATATATGTGTATGTATATACTTTATACTTTCCTTACAGGTTATTGTAAGTTCTCATTACTCAAGAAAAAAAAGAAAAAAAAACCAAAAAAAAAACAAAACAAACCCACAACATACCAAAACAAAACAAAAAAAAAAACACCAAAAAAACAACAACATCAAAACCAAAACAAAATTCAACAAACAAGGAGGAAGGATTCCACAAAGTTTAATGATATTTGTTTGATCTGCATTCAGGTCAATGCCCAATTTCTAGACTGAAACCATTTCAATTTAGGTTTGACTGAGCCGGAACAGAATCAGGCCAGTGAGGAGGAGATTTTAAAAGTCTAATATTCATACTCGTTTGGAAAGTCCAGTTTCCCTCTTGCTGTTCTTCTAAGTTCACTGTAATCTACCTCCACAAAAGCTTAATATTTACCACTACTTTTGCATTTTGATTTGATTACATGTTTAATATAAATTTAAGGATGCTCTCTACCTTAATTCCTGTTTCATGACATATCCTAAAAAAAATTCAATTTGCTGTTCTCTGAAACATTACCAGGAATTGCAGTTGTCTTTAATTATTGTTCCTTCTCCGTAATATCGGCCATCTTTATAACAACCTGCCAACATAACATATAGATGTGTGAAAATAAAATAATTCAAGTGAATTACTGAAAACTCTTGCTACTATTATATTAATTGGTTTTATGCAGTATGGTTGAATAATTTAATTGAAAGTCAAGAATATGGTTCCAGTTTCTTCCAAGTAATCAAGGCAGTTTAATGTATTTTATTTATTTAGGAAATATATTATCATTCATAGTAAATAAATTCAGTGTCAGATTCACCCACTGAAGACTTACTATATTACATATAATTTAAAAAATTCTTCAAAGAAAGACATTTTCCAGTAGTAAAAGGAAAATATTTCTAATAAAAATTATTTTCTAATTGACAATTAAAATAGAAATAAGTTTTTACATATAGATAATTTAGAAAAACTAGTGAATACTCAAAACCTATTGTAATAAATTCTTTTTCCTTGCCGGATTAGTTCTGCTTTCAAAAACAGACAGATCAATTGCACTTCAAGGAAAATGTATGTTTCATGCACCCTCAAAACCCACTATAAAATGTAAATTGAGCAATGAGTTCTCAAAAAATACATCCCCTTTTTTTTTATTTGATAACACTTGATTGAGAAAAGAATTTGTGTGTATTTCAACATCTTCCACATCAATTGTTTCATTGGTGCATTTGATTGTCAAAGCTTCAGTGGAAAAACGATCCAGAATGCCTGCACAGGGTGTTGGATTGAGTCAATAACAAACATTTTACATTTATTACACGGGTCTGTGTTTTCCCACCTGTTCTAATAGTTGACCCTACAGACACCATGTTTCCCCCCCCCCCCCCTCCCCCCCGAGAGGGCTTGGACTCCCTTTTCCTCGGTTTTCAAGGTTCAGTATAGTGTTGCCTTCAAATTTGCCTGGTGCCATGCTCTTCCCCCCAGCACGAGTGTGAGGAAGGACATGACCCTCTCATGGCCAGGGCTGGAGTTTGCCTGCCCAGATCCACACACACAGGCACGCCTCAGCTGCCTGCACCTCCTTCGTTGCCAGAACAGAAGCACACACTCCAAGCCCCACATAATTTCATAACAAAGTGCAGATGTGAAGCAGAGATGATGTATTAACTATAAATGCCTTTATTTCCTTGTTGTTAGTTCAGCAGGCTATGGGAGATAACACAGGTAAAATAGGTTCCACCAAGACAGTCTGAGGCCCCAAGTGTCTGCTCTAATGCAACTTCAGCTAAGAGCTGAGGTATTTTTCACAAAATACTCAAAGCAAATTACCATAGAGCCACAGCTTGTCACAAAGTCAGCATCAGACAGCTGGTAGGGGGATCAAGCAAGGTATTTCAAAAATATCAAGAGAAGGAAGTATTGACGCAGCATTTGAGAGACAGAACAGACCCTCATTGGAGCTCTGCTGGCAGTGCTCATTGCCTGTGCCCAAGGTAAAATGCAAACCTGGACTAGCACAGAAGCAGCTTTATAATGGTGTATGCTTGGGGAATTGAAGATTAAAACCATGCAGTTTCTTTAGCCTAGCTCAATTAATATTTTGCAGGCCAGCAGTACTGCCTGAGGCAGCAGTGAGACAACAGATATCTAAGCCAAAATACACATGAGAATTGTATTTGTACACAGTGAGGTTGTCTGACTCTGAATGTATTAGGTTAGAATATTAATGCATTAAGTGGGAAATTAATTAATTTGAAGATGCAGCTTGAAGACTTTGTGAATGGGATTTTATGATGTGAAAATCATTAATGGAAAGAAGAGGATTTGAGAAATGGACACTTCCTTCACAGTCCAACATTCATATACCCTTAATGGTTCTTATTTCATTTGTCCTCAGCATTGGTATGAGTACTTCTGTCAGTGAAATAACTTCAGGTTTACTCCCTTGTAGGTCAGATCATATCTGTCACGTAAAAGCAATGAGCAAACTCAGTGGATGTCACTTTTACACCACCAACAGGGTGATACCCAGTGTGTGGACTTTGACAAGGCTTTTTGTACCATCAGAATAACTGAAACAAAGAGATAAAATAAATAATAAATAAAGTCCTGAGATAAAACACAAAAAGTTTGTCTAACAACAAAATTTAAAATACTACTATAATAAAAAGATCCTGAACTTCTATTTGGCATCTAAGGCAGGAAAGTGCAGTTTCATCTGAAACTACACATGAAAGCCATAGAAACAAACTGAAGGCTCTGGGTTTAAAAAAGCAGAGTCAAAGCAGTTCCACACATTTAAATCAATACTGACCCCCAGCATGGTGCATATCCATGGAAGAAGTCACAGTGTAGCTTGGTTTTGCTGTACACTGTCAGTAAATATGTGGGGTTCCAGAAATAAACCACTGAGCAGTTTTATTGCTGTACATTCCAGCCCATGTAAAACACTTTAGTTTATTGGTTTATTTAAAGAACTATGACTCAGGAGGCACTGAGAGCAAAACCTGTGGCAACCAAAAGATTAAGATCTTCCAGGTAAAGAGTACTTTGGCACATGTGGTCTTCAAGTGCTTAAATAATTCTTAGCTTAAGGCAGAACTGTAGTCTCAGTTGCTAAAAGTCAGCTAACATACTTATGTCATTTCTAATTATGCTTCCTAATTTGCTTAATCTTCAGGCATTTAGTCCTACTTGTTTCTCCTTTTTTTCTTTCCAAATCTGCAGATATTCCAGTTCTAGAAAGATCCTTTAGAGATGGTTTTGTTTCTTACTTTTTTCCTCCTGCTTAATTTTTAGCTTTATTATTCACCTTATACCCTCTAAATTACTTACATAATGAATATCCAATAAAGAGATTTTTAAAACTTGCAGACTTTCCGTCACTTTAAAGATCAGACAACCAGGACTTTTTGTGAAATGAGATATTAAAAAATAATATAAGATCTTCTAGAGGACAAGTAAAGGTACTGTAAATATAACTGCTATCCCTGGCAGATATATTAGGAGTTACAAAACAGCAAACACAAATGCAAAAAATTGGATTAAGAAAGCAGTAAAAATATTACCCCTCACCTATTGCTTTATCTAAACCTTCTGTTACACTTCTACCTTTTAGAGGTAGACTTGTGGCAGTGACCATGTGGCAAACTGATGCAGGTTTTGTAACGATTCAATTCCATAAGAGTTTGCCAAAGAAGACTCACCAGCTCTCAGATCTGGGCAGAAATACAAGGTCTATGTACAGCTTGCAACAGAAACCCCATGTTGAAAATAATATACACTACCGCACCAAATAAAAATGAAGAAAAAAAGTATTTATTTACATAGACCCCCTAGAACATACTTTTAAATGGTTAGAAACAATTTTGAAAATAAAATTTGTTTTGCAGCATTTCTGTCACTCCCACTTAGCAGATTTTGGCTGTGCACCTAAGATCGCAACCTCGTGAAGAGTTTGTGTTCTGAGTGGTGAACAGCAAGCAGCAAGCTTATTGCAAAGAGACAGTTAATTTTAAAAAGTAACAGTAGTATTTTGTTGATTTTATGCTTTTGAAACTTTGCTACATTCTCTACATCTTTGGGCAGATTTGGTTTATCGACAGTAAGAAGCTACGTAGTCGTAAAATCCACACTACCAAATTTTCTTCACCAGCAGAGATTTGACCTTCTCAAAATCCAAGGGAAGACCAGCTTTTTGAATATTTTTTCCAATCTTTAGTACTAAAAATGGTTAGATTTAGTTTAGAGTAGTCCTGGAGGGACTTCCACTGCAAACGAACTAGTAAGAAACTAAAATATGCCACAAATCCTTGTTCCAAACTCCTCCGTTGACCTATTTCTTATTTTAAGCACATCCCTTCATTTAGTCTCGCATCTGAGCTGTTGCCAGAAAAACAATGTCCCACAGGAAAGTTATACTGCATTAAAAGCATTGCAGAACACCTCAGGGCAGTATCATTCAGGATAACCCTCAGTTTTGTTGATGATTTGCTTGTACTGATGAATGCAAATATTTAGAGCTTGCTGTTCATCTCATGTTAATCTGTGCAACCCTATTGAAATTTTTCAGCTTACAGTAATCTTGACCCAATGAGGTTGTTCTCTGAGAAGTTTCAAGTAAAACAGAGGCTCTGTCCAAGACAAATACAATCAAATCAATGCTAATGTCCTGGAGACAAAGAAATAACAGCAAGTACAATTCTCACTCCAGTTTCATATTTAGTGTCTTTATCCACTATATCTTTAGTCACAATTTCGGTATTTATACACTCTAGATACTAATCGGTAATTCCACTTCTACATATATTTTCACTGTGATGCGCTGAATCCAACTGAGCATTTTCTCTCTACTTACCCCATGCTGGAGGCGGCCAAGGCTCCTCTGACCTGGTGGGCTCCACAGGGTGGTTGCAGACATCCCAGTAGTCAGCACAACAGTCCACAGGCCCAGGAGAGCCTGAGGTGCAGTACTGGTCACAGTAACATACAGCTCCTCTGGAGACAATGGTAAAGCTGCAGTCATCGTCTCTTCCTGTGCAACAGCCCCGTATCCTGCAGGACCTTCCCTGATACAGACTCCTTTTAATCCTGTTCCACTTAGCAGAACCACTGTCTTCTACAGAGTAAAGTCCTTGGGGGACATTTCTTCTAGAGTCAAGATGCTTTGCCATCAAAACTTCACTGGCAATGCAATATAAGAGCAATATCTGAATTTTGCACCACATTCTTGTGCCTCTAGAAGCCTTTTTTGAGGCTTGTGGTCCTTCACTTTCTCAAGAAATGCTCATTTACTTTAGATGTAGTACCTCCAGTTAGCAATCAGAAAGAAATCTGAACAGAAAGCTGCAGACTACAGTTTTCTAGGAAGACTCTGCATGTGTTAATTATTAGTCAGATATGTTGTAAACTGATTTATTTGCCCAAGATACAGAGGTACTGGAAACAGAGCCACAACTATGTATTCATCATTATGAAACTTTGGTGTGAACTCTTGCAAGTGAGAAAGTTTATAGCAAAATTTCAACATATATAAAATATACATGATCTAGTATTTTAGTTCTATACTTGACACTTCTAAAGTCAAAACAATGTAAGGAATGAGTACATGGTGTCAAAGGAAGCTCTCTTTCTTTTCATATATCTATAACCAGTGTGTTCTCCACATGATTAGAAAACCTTTAACACTTAGATTGCATCTTATCTAAATTTTCTTTTCTAATCAGCAGGGTGGCATCACTGCAGTAAACTTATCCTGCATCCCCCATTTCAATTTTATTTCCAGGGATCTAGCTTAGCCTTATACACTTCATTCTTTTTACTTGTTTAACTATGGCAAATTCAGAGAAAAAAATCAGGTGATATTCAGTATAAACTATTACTTAAAGGTATTCTTCTAAGGTTTGCATTTCTGTAGTCAAAATGAACCTGGTAGTCATTCTAATTGATATAATGAATACCCACTGATAAGCACTCATTCCTATTTAAAAACTAAATGGCTGTATTTATATAGCCACAAAAAAAAAAAAAAAAAAAAAAAAAAAAAAAGCAAAAAAAGCAGCAGATATCAAGGATAAGTCTAACAGCCTTTGCTATTTGATGTGTAATCTCCAGATTTTTGAACAGAGGGCTTAAAGAAATATACATGGTACTGTTGCCAAAAAAAGATTCATGAAAAAGTACCAAAGAACTTTGAAGTTCCTACCAGAGATAGCATATAAGGCTTAATTGAAATAAAAAACACCAAGCACAATTTCATATCTGTACAAGACAACTTAAGTCTCCAAAGCTTAACAGGCAGAGGTAAAAACCAGTCATCCTTCTGTCTCCATTTCTCAGTAACTGAGAGAAACCTGAAGAAGCTGATGGTGGGTTGTTTCCTAGGGAATCAAGGGGATTTTTCCCTTTGTGACTTCAGCTGGGCTGCTTGGGAAGGCACAGCGTCAAAGGGCAGCCACTTTTGAAAGCACTGCATTGTGGATGCATTGCCATGAATGATAGAGACATCAAGAGGCAAAGTGTGAGTATGTATATATATTTGGGATTGTAATCCAAATACTGAAGTCTTCAATACAATTTCTTGCCAGCAGTGCTTTTATTGGATCTGCCTCCTGCACTGTCCTTGTCACAACTAAGGAGCTGCAGATGAGGGAAAATTATATCTGACCACACAATTTTATTTTTCTCTCTTGCAGGCAATTTCCTGTGTGAAAGATAATAGAAAGGCCAAGGTCAGCAACAGACAATCACTGTCCATCACATTAATAGTACATAAATCGTAACCTTCGAGTTTGCTCTGCATTTTTTTTTATTGTTTTGTTCATAATTTAAAAATCTGGTCAATTTTTATTCTGTCAGTGACTGCAGTGATGCAACAAATACAAGAGAGATGAGAAAGGATATCTTCATGGAAAGAGTAAAGTGCTCTCTGGAAATTATGATTAATTTATTTTCCTTACGTCCGTGCAGCTCTGTCAGCTCCAAGAGAATGACCTCTGGTTTGCACTGATACTAGCTAAATTCAAATCTCCTTTGTATTACAAATCTTCAGAAATACTTTTGTCTAGATATCTCCTTGCTCTGGACACATAAGAAAGAATATGTGGTAAATGTCTGTCAGTCAGATTAAGTGAACAGGCATATCTCTTTTTAACTTTAAAGACCTGCTGATGATAAACCAGAGGCAAGGAATTGGCTTGGAAATCATTTACACAGAAGTTAGATTTCTTTTAAAGGAACACAAAAATCAACTTGTGTTCTAAGCACCTTTGTTTTGCAATGAAGTTGATATAAACCCATTTTTCCACTTGATGGCTTCTGTTCAAACTTTAAAAAGCCCACAAAACTATTCCATTGTGCCTCAGCAAGTAGATTCTTTTTTTTTTTTTTTTTGTATTTTCTTCTGTAAGCCAAGAAGCTCTGTCTTCACTGTGTGATACCATGCACTAAATTATCTGTAACAATTTAGAAACAGCTTGACATGATCTTTTTTTTCTGTTGAAGATTATCCTCTTCCAAGCATAACAGCTGCCCTAAGATTCTGAGTTAGGGTCCTAGTACTAGTTCTAGTTGGTACAGTTCAGTGCAAAAATGTTTGTCGACTTCCTCTTTCAGAAGTTCTTGATGTTTATGCTCAAGCTTCAGGAAACACCACACATTTGGTAGAAATTCAAATATTAATACCACTGAATGATTGATGGAGTAAAAAATTTAAAAAATAAAAAATATGTTAAAATGTCCAAGAATCTCTTTAAAGCTGGAGCTGGGTTATTTCACAGACTTTCTTTCAAAAGCTGTCCTAATTTGTCTGGGTGGGCCTAGTGGGCATCATAAAAATCTCATCACCTTCAGAGGAGGGTAGGATAGCAGTGGCTGGAAAGACTCTTGGTGGTGAGGGTGATTCCCAGGATGGACAGCAGAGCCCACCCCATCAGACAACCGTAACACCTTCCCTTCTCCTGGCTGCCACAGGCAGACTGGAGTTGAGCCTTCTGAGGGGGGAATTGCTGCACTATGACATTATGCCAGGAAAATGAGGCGATACTCAGCCAGAAGAAATCACAATGCCAGAGCCCAGGTCAGTCATTGGCCAGGAGTCACAACTCAATGCATCAGCCAATCCATGTAATTTCTTATCTCCAGTTAAAACTCTGCAATGATACCATCCATCCCTTTCGTTGAATTCAAATGGAAATTTAACCGGTGACTCCTGGCAAAGAATGCATCACTGATTTCTAATGGCCACAATACTTCATGCTTACTGATCTTTTTTATTAATGGTTACAATGCAGTGAAAGTTGTCAATGCAAAATTACTTCAACAAAAGTATTATCCCACAATGGATTCATCCTCCCAATTTGTGAATTACTAGTTCTTAGATGTGTTTATGCAGAGAAAAACAGTGTGTTAAAATGATTTTCTCACTGTGAATTCAGTCTTAGTATGTTAGGAGCAGGCATAGGAATGGGGATATTCTGTTTGACGAGAGCCTGGCAGCTCACTGCTATGGGTTGCTGCTGTGGCGGAAAGCAGTGCCACTTTTAATTCAAAATTTCAGGGCTGCCTATCTCAAGCCTTATGATGTTAATCCAAGTTACATGTAACTCAGAATAATGGTTACTTATGTGACAAATTTCATCAGATGTCTGAGTCCTGTCACAGTGTGACTTGTTATCCACAGTCTCTGACACAACTTCTCCCAATTCATCAGATATTTGAATCAACAGATTTAGGGCCAGAGTAGAGGAAGAGCAACTGACTCAAACTGTTCATGCCAGAAATACCATTCCTCACTCACAGAGATGCACACACACTAATACCCAAGAATTCGGAGTCAACAACCACAGGTAGAAGGAAATTACTTTATAGGTGTTACACATATACATTACATAGGTTATTATTATTATTATTATCATCATCATCATCATCATCATCAATGTCATCATTATCATCATTATCATTATCATTATTATTAGTTTGCTATGGCCTCACAGCCTTTTGCTCTACCCCCCACAGTAACTGACCATGCTTATTTCCCAATGGTACCAGCTGCACCATTTGGTCAACCTCAAGGAAACGTGTGCCAGCTCCTTCTTCTTGCCAGCCATGCTCTTGTGCTGTGTCAAGGTCAGCCCACTCTGGGCTCAGCCCAGTGAAGCCTGTGAAGAGTGGGGGACCCTGTGCATGAACCAGCACAGTGTCTATGTAGTCATTCAATTGCAGGTGCTCTCCTAAATGGTGTTTCACTAGGACTTGCAGAACAGGTAGCAGCAGTCATTGTGGACCATACCTGAATAGGAACCTCTCAAGAAACACAATCAGGCACAGAAATTTTGGCAGTGACCCCAATATAGGATGCACCACATGGCACCTTCATTATGTCATCAGTATAGACTATTGTGAACATATTAAACTGTGCATGGCTGCATTTAGCTTCAAAGAGGTGATGTTTACTGTGAACTTGCCAATCCCAAACCTCATCAACCAATCAGAGCTGGAGACAAGGATTATACTGTGTTTCATTGACAGTATGAGCTCTCAGAAAATATTGTGCTGGTGTTGTAAGGAAGTTATGCATATATTGGTGTTCATCTCAATTATGTGCTCCTACCTGATCCCACCAGTGAATCTTAGAATCATATGATCATTAATTTTGGAAAAGACATTTAAGATCAATGAGCCTATCACTGTGTTCTCCACTACATCATGTCCTGAAGTGCTACATCAAAACACCTTTTGAACTGTACCTGGCATGGTGAATCCACCACTAACCTCAACAGCCTATTTCAATTCTTGACCACCCTTTGGTTGAAGAATTGTTTTCCTAACATCCAATCTAAACCTCCTCTGGTACAAACTCGGGCCATTCTTATCCTATCACTTGCTACTTGGAAGAAGAGACTGATCTCCCACCTGGCTACAACCTCCTTTCAGGTATTCATAGAGAGGGATAAGGTCTCCCCTGAGCCTTCTTGTCTCCAGGCTAAACATCCTCAGCTCCCTCAGCTGCTTCTGGTAAGTCTGTATCTTAATCCTTTAAACAGGTTGATCCTCAGTGTTGACAAGTTGACGCTTTCTGATTCTCTGCATTCAAGGATTTTATTTTTTTATATATATATATCTTAAAGTACAGATTTTTCTTTCCTTTTCTATTCCTGAGTTGCTACTCTTACCATCCTAACAAAATTCTTCTCTCTGTTCTTTTACTTTTCTCATTTTGCATAGCTTTAGCTTGTGAACTCTCTGACATTTAAGCAGTTTTCTCATTAAAACTGAGTCAAGACCACAGATCTGTGCCATACCAAACAGGCCTTGGATGCCAGCCAGTTGAACCCTGGAGCCAAGGTCTGTCCTTATTCTGATGCAGCATCCAGATTTTCTCAAGTGTGTCACTGCTGAAATGCACTTATTGTGCTGGACACATTCCCCTTCAGATGATTTGGGCCAACTTTAATAAGTCATTTTCTTGATAGCTTGATTTGTAGCATATAGCAACAAAAGAAACATCACAAGCATGCACAGAGAGGGCTGATCATGGCATATCAGACTGCAAGAGAAGTTGAGGCAAAAAAAGGGGATCATAAACCCTCACCAAAGATACACAGCCGTTGTGATCCTGATGGAAATGTGTATTTTACCAGAAAATCATTACCAAAATCAGGCTAAAGTCATCAGATCCTGGAATAAATATATTACACTACTGAATAAACAGCATCCATTAATTTTCTAGAACTACAGAAAAAGCAAACACTTCCATGTTGTTTTGGTCTTTATAGCCTCTCCTTAAAGATTTTTTTTTTCTCTTAATACTTTTTCCATTAGTTTCCCAGGATAGAATTTCTAGACAGTAATTGTCAAAATAATCTTATTTTTCATTCATAGATGGAAGCTGTTTGAACAGAGAGGGAAACTGTTTCTTAAAGTACACACAGATGAACAAAATCACAAACCCAGAGGTAAACAAAAGGATCTCTCCTTTTTCTTTCCTCTAATCCCAGTAGTTCTTTCTCTTGCTTGTGCTCCTTTCACCTATTTGCTTTAGTCTATCTCATGGGTTAATTTAAACTTAATCCATGTGAACAATTGACATGCTAGAAAGGATTTGGGCTGTACAAAAATGAAATTTAAGAGGAAAAGAATCTCGGGTTGGAACAAATTCAGAACAAAACAAATGCCTTGAAAAAATGGGCAGGAAAGCAGACTAAGGCCTTTGAGAATCACATAGATCACGTAGTTTTAAATATTAATTTTTCCCACTTCAGTGCTTTACTGTAACCAAGAAATGCTATTAGAATCTTGGGGGGTAGATATATTACAGCTTCTACAGTTAAATGTGTTTAACACATTTATAGTTATATTATATTATGTTATGTTATATCATTATATGTTTTCATATTTTTGAATTTTTATATATTTTTAAAATTTTTTTATACTTTTTTGATCCATTTGTATTTGTTGATTTCTGTCTTCACAAACTCTCTTGAACTCACTGAAATGCTTTTTCAGTTCTTTTCCACCACCTAGTTAATAGGTATGCCATTCACAAGATCTATACCGTTAACTTCTGTTATTTTTCTGTTGAGAAAGAAACTAATACAAAAAACACCGCCCTTAAATGTGTAGCAATCTTTTAATGATATTCTTAAAAAATTGTATATTACCTATGGAGAGAAAGACTTACTGATTGCTGACCTTTTCTTCTGTTTTCACAGCTACAGAGTCCAATAGCTTAAAATCAGGCTGGATTGAAGTTACACCAGGTCCAATAGGGCAAAAAACTGAGTAGCCTGTGGACTATTTCACTTAAGCTGGTTTTAATTTTAATGCTTTTCCTCATAGTGGTACTTCATAAAATAGTTCATCACATTAATTTTAATGAAAACAGCAGGTATTCTCATTAAAATCGCAAGGCATGAGGAGATAAAATGCTCCTGCACTCTGGGACAGGGCTGTAGTGCAAAGGTCCTGAGCATGTTTTCAGAGTCACCTGAGGGATGACTTGTGGCTCAAAGGACCAAGACACTGGGGAGAACTCAGGTAGCTCATGCAAGCATAGACAACCAGCTTCCTTAGACTTTCATAACGCATTTTGAAAGCAAAATCTCTAAGATCCAGGCTTGGACAACATCATGTGGAAGCAACATAAGATCAAAACCCCAGCAGCATAAACTGGAAAGTGATGTTTCTTTCTGGTGGCAGGAGCACATTACAGGAGTAATTATGCCTGCGCTCACCACCTGCTCAAAAGGGCTATTAATACTGCATGGCAGGGGAAAATCACTGTGCATGCTCACCGCTGTGAGTGCTGACACAAACATGAATAATCCCTGAACTACTTCACAAAATGTGAAGTGTCTGTGCGGTGGCAAAATGTGACCAAGTTTAAGCACACAGGAGCATTCCTTTCCCAGCAATGCTGGCATTTGTTCTCAGCTATTCAAAACCCATGGAGCCAGATTTACAGGAGTAAAAAACGAGAATCACAAAAAACACTTTGCAACAAAAATACAGCTTTATTTAATTTCAACATTTATATTATTTCTAAAGAAAATATGCAGTGTTATATTGGCACTTCTTAAACTGGAAAGCACTTCAAGAAATGGCATATTCATGTGTGTATCTCCATGGTTAATTATGCTAGTACTTAAGATTATTTCTTGAAAGAATATTTGATTGTTATTACTGCCTTGCAACTAGCATACCAGAAGCAATATTTTTTTAATGGTGCTTTAAATAAGACTGGTGTTGGGGATTCCTTCTTAATACAGAAACAGGCTTCAAAATTCAGTTTTAGCTCTTGGTCCTAATTTGGGCCTGCAAAAGAAGGATTTTTGCATGAACATAATCTGTCAAAAGTACAGATTAGTAAGATTCATATCATATACTGAAGTCACTTAGTTTTCCTAATTTATACAACCTGATGATCTGGCTAACAAATAGAATTCATAGTTTCACAGAATAAAAAAAAACAGCCCTAAAGATATATTCAGCCACCTCCTTTGTTCTATAGTTGTGGCAGAAGATGAGAGCTAGCAGAGCAGACTTATCTTGTGAGAAGCTTGCCTGTCTTTGCAGCAGCCTGAGGCAAACTGCTTTTAGAAGTTAAATTTTCACAGAGCTGTAACTGTTCAAATTCAAACTAAATCTCTCTCTCTGAAATTTAGACCCATTTCTTTTTCTCCTCACAGGAGAGATGGAAGAGTGACTAATATCCCTTTATAACAGTCCATTATGAAGAGAGAAACAGCTGTGCCTCTACTCTGTCCTTATTTCTTATCTTCTGTGTGAAGACATTGAAGCCTTTTACATCTTTTCTAAATCTCCCATTTTTTCCCACATCCTCTGCCACTGATTTTGCACTAATAGTGAAAAAAAGAGTAATTATCTCCATCATATTAGAAGCATTCCTTCCAACATCTCCCTGAAAGCATCACCTCTTCGACTCAGACTCAGTTTTTTCTCCTTCATAATCCTCAGGTTCTCACCTGCAGTATTACTGTCATTCTTTTTCTGTCTGTACCCTTCATATTTCTTTGTGTTTTTCATCAATTAATTGTATCATATTTATTTCAAGCCATTCTTGTACTGAAAGTGATTTTTTTTAATTAAAATCCTGGCTTCCATGCTGCTTCCAAGTCCTCCCAAGTGAGCATTACCTCCCAAGTGAGCAAATTGGATAAGCCTATTGTCCATGTCATTGAGAAAGTAGTTAATGGCAAAATTTTATAGTGCTAGAGCTAGAAGAGAGCATTCTGGAAGTCTGTGAGATGTTCTCCCACTTAGGCAGCAAATAACTCTTCTCAGAGTCCTGCTTTCCAATCAAGTACCTATCTACCTTATGTGAATTTAATTTAGTCCATATCTGCTTTGCTTGCTTAGGGATGTTGTGTGAGACTACACTATATAAAACACATCCTTATATCTGCTTTGCTGTCACAGAAGGAAATGAGATCAACTTGATAGGATTTGTTTCTGACATCTCCCTGTGCAATAATTTTATCTTCTTACCATTCTCTAGATGCCCACAAACATGTTGTTCAATACCTTGTTCCAGTGTCTTAGAAATGCTGTTAGTACAGAATTTTCTGTACTTCTTTAGATTTTCCTTTCCTCTTTTGCTTAAATGGAACATTGTGTTTACCTTTCTCCAGTTTTCTGGGAGCTTACTCATCCTGCTAACCACTAGTGATTGAGAAATTGCTTAGGTTAAGTATTTTAAGGGTAAATTTTATTACACTGTTCCATCCTGAATACTCCAATTTACCTCAGTATTCCTTCAGTTGTTATTTTCAATTTCTCTCCATGATCTTACTCTCAAATTCTTAATAATAATTGAAATAAACTTTTAGTCATAATTAATCTTCTTTTTGTGAAGACTGAAACGAGGAAAGAGAAAAAAAAGGCATTGAACCTTTCAGCCTTTTCAGTATTTGCTGACCTCTCTTGCTGAGTACTACATTAAATTAGCTCTCATCACAGTACATTATTTGCAAGGTGGTATTATTTAACCATTCACTCAATGGCAGTATATGGTTATGTGCTGAAATATAAAAAAATTCATCTTATTTCCCTGACACCTTTTCACACTCTAATTCCAGAGTATACCTCAATTTCTTCCAACCATTTGATTGCATCCCACTTAAAATTAATTCTATTGTGACTTTATTCTGTCATGCTAAGAACTGGAATTCTGCATTGGTAATTATTCATAGAAAATCATTCACCAAATATAGCCATCTTATTATCCAAACACTGAATTGTGTACCTAAAGCATCCTATCATATTTTCAAATAAAATGATAAAAATTTGATAAAGTGACACCAAAATAGTTACATATTCAAATTGTGACTATAATCAATTTTTTTAAAAAAAATAACATACTCACCATCATATTTAAACAGAACCTTTTTCATTAGAAACCTATAGAAAAATAAAAATAAAAAGTGTAAACAAAGTGAAGAGGAGAATAAAAGCTGTAATATGTTATACAGGAACATTTTTAAAAACTGATGGAGAACTTTAGGCACTTCTCTTTTTTTTTTAATCACTGGTTTGCTTCACTCTTAATTTACAACTCTGCTTACTGAATCAGGAATGATTTTTTATGCATTGACATTCTTGAGGAATTCTGCACACAGCAAATTTCAACAGACAAGCATCACCTTGACTAATTGCACATCAGAGGACATTTCAGATTTACATTGGTTTTCCACTTTCCACTTCTTTTTTGAACCTCATGCTGGGAGGACAGAGCATGTGGCTGTCCTTGCATTCTCATGACACAGGTGTTGCTTGTTCCCCCTTAGCAAGGATTTTGCCAGTCTCCTATAAGAGCCTGGCACCCAAACCAAGGAGTAGGATAGACTACAGGGTGGACCAATAACTATGTGGGACACTGGTCTAAAAGGATAGTATTCAACAGTTCAAAATCTCTGTTCCAGGTGGTATTTCAGAGGATGCTAGGAGGACATCTTCATCAGAGATCTGAAGAGCGTATATGTCCAGGAAGTCTGTGGGTGTCCCTAATTTGGAGGGTGAGAGAGACTGACATGCCAAGGGTACGACTGCCATTCTGGAGGGCTTTGCCAGACTGGAGGAATAGGCTAGCAGAAGATTCCTGAGCAAAGGCAAATACAAAATCCTGCATGGGCCAGGGGACCAGGAGGGATGGACGAAATCAGGAGGGATGGAGGAAATTAATAACCCAGGCAATGGCACAGGACAGTGACTGGCTGGCTGACTGACTGACTGACTGACTGACTGGCTGACTGACTGACTGACTGACAGACTGGGAAGCAGCTCTGCTGAGAGGAACATAAGGTCTAGCTGACACCACACCAAATGTGCATCAGTCCAGCCTTCTTATGATGAATGATAACTTTGTATACAGTTGCATTAATTAGAGCATAGCCAGCAGGTTGAAGGAAGTTATTCCCCTCTGCTGGGCACTAGTGAGGCTGCATCTGGAACACAGTTTCCGTTTCTGGGCCCTCACAATAAAAACAGTTTTTTTCTTTGTCAAGCAAGCAATAGACAGCTATTAGGATGGCTACAAGTGTTTGTTGATTTCCGGGAAAGATGTGTGACAGATGAGGGGTGGCTACAGATGGCACTTGTTAAACCTAAAGAGCAGGTTAAGGGTTATCTATTTTCCCTTTCTAGCCATTTAAGAAAGGTTTAATGACAGCTCAGATTTTCATGGTGAAAGAAAACAAGGCAGCAAGTGGGGAAATTTTAATTAAGCATAAGGAAAAATATTTTATATCACAAGAGTGGTCAAACACTATAGCTTATTTTAATCTGATTCTATTACTCTAATTACTTATGCATTAATTAAGAATTGAATAATTAAAAAACCCCCTTCTTTAGCCTACATCTATGTTCTGACTAGCTATGCACAGCAAGTTCTTTTCCTCTAAAACTAATTCTCAGAAATCCTGCCATTCTTTGAAGGGGACCAATAACAACAGCTGTTTCTTAATGCCAGGTATAATTAGATTCAAATTTCATTTTGAATCATATACTTATATTTCAAACTTTCTCTTTATCATTCTTGTATTACTACCCTTTCAGACTTTTAAATGTAAACTTATAAAACTAATATATTTACAGTAATGATTTTTATGCAATCCCCCTACAAATAAAATTCTATAAATGCATATAATGCTTTTCCTTGTAACAGCATGGTGATCTAGTATGCTCTTTCAAGTCAGTAGGCTATAACTGAAAGTGTTTTTACTTAAAACAAGAAGATCTACAGCTGATAGGAAGCTATAGCATAAAGCAGCATAAAGAAGATATGAAGCTAACTTAAGAATTGCCCAAATACCTGTTGCAAATTTCCTGTTGAACATATAAAATCTTAAAGAAAAAAAAAAATTAAAGCATTTTTCAGGTATGAAGCAACTAGAAAGTTTGTCTGCTGATATTTGAAGTTTTTATTTGAGAATTTAGAAGTGTACATTGTTTGTATCTACCTTTCTATTTGTATCAGAAGGCAACAGTTTATTGTTTCAGTGGCACATCCAATTTAGAGGTTAAAGAAATTGTCACAGCTAAGACCTGAAGAGTCTTACTCCTTTAGTAAAAGCAGTAGGTATTACTGCTGCTTTTAATGTTCATTTTCAGGGTCATTAAATTTTCAGCTAAATGAACTGCTGTAAGTCTATGGAGAGAGCTTAGGGCTGCAATCCTTGGCTTGGTCAAAATAAACTAAGGGAGGTGAGAGCACTACTCCGGAGAGGAACGGGCAGCAATGTTCTGCCATACCAGTCTACACCAGCTCTCCACTGTCTGGGGAGCAAGCCTGCAAACTTGTGCAAGATTGAAAGCAAAAAGTGAATAGTAACCTGTAATGTGACACATGAAGAGCCCAGGTTTCTGTCTCCTAGGAAAGCACAAGGAGCAACACCATCTCTTTCCAACATGTCTGGAAAGATCTATCCCAGTGCCAACTGGAAAAAGTAACTGCTTGCATAAAGTTGACCTTTGAGTGGGAGTGTTTCCAGCAGAGTTCCCTCTACTTCCGTTAGGCATCTATCACATCCCTGTCCTTGCTTTGACAGGTTGGAATCTTCTTTACAAGTTGAAAAAGGATTGAGCAGTATGCAAGAGCTGAATCATTACAGAATAATTCAGGGTCCAGTAAGGAAGAACATCACTTTGCTGTAATAATGCCATTTAGGTTGGAGCTTTTGTTTAAAGTTTAAACCCTTTACATAAATTCTTTAGTACAAGGACACTTCCATAAAATGGGTACATTTTCCTCTTATATGTAGAATCTATCAATGATTAATGCTATTGTTGACTCCTGAGCAGGAACACTCCTTAAGTAAATAAAGACTAAGAGCAATGTATAACAGAACTTTGGACCTTATTGATGTTTTCATGGAATTTAAAATTTCAAGAACTTTTGTTACTTTGCACAAAAGACAGTAAAATCCTGTCACCACTGAAGTCGATAGAATCAGCTTTCTCTCATGGGGTCTTTTTATGAATGTTGACTTTAGAAATACTATTGATTTCTCAAGTAAATATTGCAGATCTTTCATGAGCAACAAGCAGATAAAACTGAGTAATTACTCAACTGCAGCAAAAGATTACATGGACCTGAAGTAATTGTATTGGTAACTGTAATTAGTCATTTATTAGTAATTGTAATTGTAGACTTGGGATTTTGTAAATCATTGATGAGTAAGGGTAATGAGGACATACTTTTACCCCCTGCACACAATGGGTTTTTTCAGATTGTACAGGTATATATGCCCCACGTTCTCTCTAAAGGTTCTGAGTCAGTAAAATTCTGAGACTGATGATAACATCATTCACACATCATAGCATGGACAAATATTAGCTTTACTTGAAAGGGAGACAGTTGGTATCAGAAATTATTGGTATATTGCTTGGTTATGTTTCAAAGAGTGTCTTTTAGACTTCCTCCATTTAAAATGCACTGGTTGCAGAGGAGGATTTCACAAGGAGGAGAACATTGCTTATTTATTTTCTTACTTTCACAGAGAAGTCACAGGTCTTAATTGATACATGCCATAACAGAATGATGCTAAAATTACATGAATGTTATTCTTGTGAATACAAAGGTACTTGTGTTTTGTTTGTTTGTTGGTTGGTTGGTTGGCTTTTTGGGGTTTTTTATTATTTCCAGTGAGTACTTTGCTTTGAGGAAAACAACACAAATTACTAAGAAGAAACTAGCAACAGATTTTCCTCCTTTCCTCTCACTCCTTTTTACAGGTGTTTACATTTCACAGAGCATCTGCCCATTCATTTGGGTTTCTTTGGAATTGCACAGATCAGACTTACTTTCTCATTCCAAGGGAGGAACATTGCAGGAGAAGTTATGTATGAGCCTATATATAATTTTAGATAAAGAGAGCAGATAATAATTTAGATAATATAGGAGAGTGATCTAAGGGTCTTATGAAAGCAGTAAGAGTAATATTGGGCTTATAACTTGGCAGATTTTTTCCTAATCAGTTCATCACCCAAAGAGAATTCACTGATAAAAAAAAAAAAAAAAAAAAAAACATTTTAAATTAGGTGGGGATTTGTGGGTTATGAAACTCATAAGGTGGAAATTCGGTATAAACTGTTCCTAAAGTCAAGATAGGTTCCCAAATAAAAAGGAACAATGCGGTGCCTGAAAGATGTTGTGATTTTAAAAATCATCAACCAAGACCTACCTTGCTTTTTTAATGCACTGGAAAGGGAAAGCATTTTAATTACAATTCTAAAAATTTAACCACATAAAAGAGAAAATGGTAAAAATGTGTTTGTTTTATGGAGACAGCTCGACAACAACTTGTCTCCAAGAAGCCACTACCCTCAGGTCATCTAAGAAGGCTGTTCCAAATAACTTGAGCTGCTCCTAGTTTTGTGTTGCTCTCCTGTCTATCTTAAATGACAGTATAAATGTTGATCTCTTTCTGAGTGTCAGTGCTGTATACTTCCATTTCCACCAGTGGATCTCAAAGGAAACAGATGCCTTTGTTCAGTCCTTCTTGACTGAGAATGAGAAAAGGGGATCATCTCCAGATGCATTTGTGTCCTCTGACACCCATTAAACATACAAAGAGATTACTCAGCCTTCACATGGCCAGCATGATGTGCCCTGGTCACCTCCTCCAGCTAAAAATGAGATTAAAAATTGGGGAAAATATTAGATCATCTGCTCTGTACAAGTGAGTTGAACAGTTCTATGAAAATTTTTTTCTTCGATTTGGAGTAGAGAAAATAGTAAATGTGTCATCTCTTGATGTTATTTTCCAAGCAGCTTGTGGTGAACCTGACACAATCCTTACTGATATTTCTACATGGACTGGCGTTCACCTGCATAGTCATAGCTGCAGTAGTAACAGGCCCCAGGGAACCAGCACAAATAGTCAGCTTGCTCAGCTGTACAAAATGGTATCTGACACCTTTTTCAACTTCAAAGCTAATGATTTGTCTCTAGTTAACCTTATTATAAGTCCTCCAATAAGATGTTAATCAAAGGCAATAAAAGCATACTGATAACAGAAAAAAAATCTTCTTCTTTCCCATCAATTATCTTTGGTCCTTATAAATGCAACCACAGTTTCATGAGATATAGCTGTTCTATAGATCATGGTACAAATTTTCCCATTGTTGTAGTACATTTAAGCTTTTTTTAAAAAATGTAAATAGAAATTCTGTTCAAAGTGCTTATTTAAAATATAAGAGAACTTTTAGAAGAAGGTTCTAATATATTTTACCTGCCTCGGAACAGACCAAGTTGGCCTCTAACCAAAGGAATCTTGCACTTTTTTTGTGTCTTTACTGTGTCAGCACATGATCCCTCACTTTCTGATCTTAATAATGTATCTGTTAAATCATGTGTCTTGTCTCTTAGAGAATTCTCTTTGAAAATATCTGTCTTTCCATTAGATTTGCAAAATTCCTCCTCAATGTGCAAATCGTAAAGCAGAAGGATGAGAGACAAGGATCTAGCTGTTTGTGTCTCTCTGTTTTCAAATACATGAAAATCATCTGCGTCATCAGAGGCTGCACATATATACACACGCACAGATACAAATACACATTTATACATATACGTGTGTATATTCATGTTTTAGAGTTCCTGGAGTACTGCAAATATGCTTAATCTCAAAACAAATTTATCCTCAGAACTATGTAGTCCCTCTCGCTGCCTTCTAATGATAGACCATCACTTCAATACTATTTCCAAAACTTTACAGCTGAGATGGAAGAAAACAACCTATCTGAGACGATCTGAAAGGTATTCTTGGACTAACTTCACTTTGTGAGGGCATTTTGGGTCTTTCTTTGAATAGTTCCATAGCAGCCACTGTAACACCTGCTTTGGAGAGAATCAGGAAGTGGCTCCTGGGAGGCAGAGGAAAGGAGATTGATGCTGTAGAAACAAGCAGAAGTGTCAAAGGCAAGGAACAAAGGAGAATATTTGGAGAGCTGTGAGGGAGATTCAAACAAAAAGAGATATGAAAGAGCTCCAAGTCCCTGACACCCTGTGCAGAGAGGCCAGGGATGCACATGAGGAAAAGAGGCTACAGTCATGCCTGTATATCCCTGGTGAAAAACCACAGTCTGTTGATCCACCCAAAAAGTGAGATATCAACCTCTTTTCAATTTTATCTTTCCCCCACAGACCCTTCCGCCCCCCCCCAGTGGAAACTGAGATAAGTGTGAGGATATATTGATATGTTGTCAACAAACTCAGAATTCAGGCAAATCCTCCACTTCCAAAATGCGAAGGGCTTGACCCCAAAACTCCCACAATATTTTTCAAACCTAAAAGGAAGTTACTCATTTGGTAGAAATGATTGGCAAACACCCATTTCATTTAATTAAATTATTGTGTTGCTGCTTTCAGACAAACTAGAATGTAATTTTAAAATAATAAATTAAAAATTAACTCTTAATAAATATGTAATTATCATTGCTATTTGTATTTTTACATTCATTAAAAAATAAATGAAATAATTGTGAGAACGCACCTGGTAAAAGAGGTCGTAGTAGCAAAAAATTTAGTCTTGTGTCATAAATGTTCTCATACTGCTATTACTGGTACTAAGTTATGCCTTCATAGGTGAATTTCTAAAATAGTATTGACAATGTCCTGCAATGAGTGATGTCCTATTCCAAAGCCAGAGTAAAGAGTGTGCTTGAATTACATACGTTTATTTCAACACAGAGGCTGTAAGTCATCTTCATGCTCATGATCTTGTTGGAAAAAAGGACTTACCAGTGCCAGCTGAAACTTTTTAACTTTCTATATGCTCTGTCTCAAGAGAAGATTGATAAGGACTAATAGATTGCTTCTGTTCTCACTGAATGAATTGTCTAGGGTGGTAACCAAGAAAACATTTGTCCTTCAAAGTTAAAAAAACCTGGCACTGAATTTTGATACTAGCCAAACTTGAATTATGTTTTATGTTTTCTTGACTGTCTTTTGTTAAATTCTCAATAACTAATATCCTAAGTGCTTCTGGTAGTTGTTGTAGTACCTGGTATTTAAAACAAAAGCTATATCAGTGACTGAAAATTGTGGAATGAATTATTTCAATATGGCTGCATAATTTAACAAACAGCATAATTTAACCATTCCCACTTGCTAACATCCCAACAGCACATATTAGGAACCTGAAGCATAAATGTTACTGTTATTTCAAATTCACATAAACAGCGCAGTTGGCAAAACAGCTCTGGATGTTTTTCTTCATTGATCATTAAGAACAACTAACGATCATGTAGTCTCTGCACTGAAAAAAAAAAGCAGGTTTGGAAGCTCAGCACATTTTTACTGACCAACCTTATATGGACTATGCAAATAAAAGATAAAGCTAGCATGCAAATGCTTAAACCCATTAAATATCAACTGATTACCTCCTTGGATATGAGCATCTCATTTTCTGGAATAGGCACCATGGAAAGACTGGGCTGCCGAGCCAAGACGTCACAGATTGCAGAGAGCATGTGGTTAAACACAGGAAAAAGAAATCCATTGTCAGTTCAGTTTCTATATAAAATATCACTAAAATTTAAAATTAAAGCCAATGCCTTCAGACATACTAAGGAGAGCAAGGCAATGAGATCTGTGTTCACCAGACTCTTACTACTCCTTTTCTGTATTAAAATCTATTTCAAGGTATGGACTGTTTTCTGTTTATTATATTTCCATAATTAAAAGGGTGGAGCATGGATAAATCCCTTTTGAATTTGAAAGAGGCATCTCAAGTAAAAATCACAGCAAAAGCACCTACTTTATGATATATTTAGTAGGAGATAATGCATATAAAGTCATTTAAAACTGCAACCATATTTTGTTCACTTTGAATATCTGTCTTCTCAAATCTCCTCCAAAATAGCTTTCCTTAATCTGAAATTTCATAGACATAAACCATACAAACATTTCACTGAAAAATGCTATATAAAAGTAATTAGTATGTGCAGGAAACTGTTTTCAATCCTGGCAACTTTCCAGCATTTTGATTATTATATATCTTGCATCTGAGTAGTGAAGATTGATGGCTGTGACTCAAGTGAAGAACGATACCAACTTCAATGAGATTTCAATTAGAATGCAGGTAAATAGATCAGCTGGAGTTTATAAAGGCAATGTTAATATCATAAGTTTCTGACATTTTCTTATAGAGTGATACACAGACATCGTCTTTAAAGAAAATGTTGCTGAAAGTTTTGGGATTTGGGTTCTTGAGAATTCTCCAAAAGATTGGAAGAAGCCTGCTATTTTCAGTGTATCAAAGGCATTAATTTGTTTTGCCATTTAGATCAAATAGTAAATCAGCAAATTATGTGTTGCTTAAAAATATTGCTCTTCTAAGAAAATTGATTTTTATGCTGTGTTTTTTGAGAAGCAAATCTGATCTGCAAAACTGGCCCTGTACACAAAGAAATATACTGAACTGGAATATACTCTAATTTTCTGCAATTACTTTATGGATGTGTTATGTATTTCTCTCTTTCTTCGTAAATTTGCCCTGATTCCTTTCCAGAGAAGACAGAATCTGCTTTAGCAACAACAGAAGCTTTGAATCATTTAACTTCTTCTTCTGTGATTATTTTTCTCAAAAATGAAAAGGCAACGGAATAACCTTAGGCAACAAGTTTATTTATTCTATAGATTTTTACAAAGGAATAAATTTAGGCAAAAGAAGGGTAAGGAAGAGGTAAGGTGCCTAGATCCTCTCAGTGGCAACATCCTTCCCTCTGACACTCATGTGGCTTCCAAAGTCAATCAGGCCAAGGCATCCCCCAGACCTTACACCACCACCTGCTGCAGCACACACAGGAGGTGTTTGATGGTCTGCGTGGAACAGAAGTTCTGCTTCCAAACCCAGCATCCCATGATTACCATGATTACCAAGGCTGAGCAGCCCTTGATGACACACAGGTGCAAAGTTCTAGCAACACCTGTGGCATCTTGGCAAGTGTATTCCATTGAAAGAAACCCTAGAGTTGAGACATTCATTGCCTCATCAGAAAATGGCACGTCTGTATCCCAGGCAAAGTAAGAAGGGTCAAACACAAAGAGAAAAAGGAAAAAAATTATTCATATTCTGTTCACTTTCTGATGTATGGCTAAGCCCTCTGAGAAGAATTCTCTACTGCTCACAAGAAAGAAAAGTTCCCTAATCAGACAGTGATCTGAGAAAGCAACAGCTCTTTTTCTCAATTTGCACAGAGAGCAAATCAATGAAAAACACACTTCTATAGGTGTTATCTCATCCTGGCTTTTCTTGCTGGTGTTCACTGCCTGCCCTGTTAACCTGAAATGCCCCTCTGAGTCATGATTCTGCCTTACCTTTTTTCTTGAGCATAAGGTCTCTAGTCCATCCTTAGACCTCACAAAAGTAATTACCCCTTTTTGTCCAAGAAATATATTTGCTTCCCTTATTTTGACAGCATCCTCTTTTCAAACTAAAGAGCGAAGCTCTGTGACAGCCTTCATAGAAAGGAAAATTATTTCTCTGTTCTGGAGAGACTCAATATTAATTATTTTGGAGAGATTTCATTAAAAGAAGGCAAGGAATTCACCAATTAATAATGAAGAAAAATAGTTAGTCAACAATATAGAATTCTCTCTGTTGCCACAAGGTTTCTCTGACCAAAAACCTTGAAGTTATAATAGAAGAGTCTATACATTCTACTATTCAGGTGGCTTTAGTCTTAAGGAAGTCACATATGGTTCATTTATAAAAAACTTTAAGTAGTACTTCAGTGAATATGGAACATATAAACCAAGTGCTGCACCCTTTTTCCTGCTGAAATAACTCTTAGTCTTGCAGTTTCCTGAAAGGAAGGTGTTTGGATCTTGCCTGAAATTATGTAATTCTGCCTCTGCCAGCTGCAAATTTGTAATTTTTATGGGTGTGTATTTTCAGTGAGACCTCATCAAACACTGTCTCTGGCATTCTTTCATCTTCAGGTCAAAGCAGTTGGCAAGAAGCTCTATCTCCTATGCAAATGTGAAAATCCTGTGTCTGCTGATGGTGGGAGATGAATATTGCTTTTATAATGACTAGTCTTTTTTCCTTTGACTGTTACCAAAGGCTTACAAGGTTAATCAATGATTTTTAACTTTTCCAGATGTTACTCAGATTTCTCTTAATATGCCATTTTTTCTTTATTATTTCTAAGAATAGTGAAAAAACAAACTAGACAAATCTGCACTTTTGGCTGCCAAGTTATACTGAGAGCAGAATATCTTTACAATATATAAGTACTAGCAGCATGCAATTTCAAAGAGAAATTATACATCTGCCCAAAATAACCTCTTACAGACTAAGACAAGGCTTAAAAAGAGGTGGTTATATAATATCTTCATTAGATCTTTGCTCATTTAGTTCTGTTATCAGCAGAACATATTTGCCTTTAAAAGGTCAGTTGATCTTTATTGTGCTATGAATCACAGCTGCCTCTGAACTAATATAAAGTTTTCTGAATTGTTCCCAGTGTAAGACTTTTTCATAAATCTAAGTCAATCTCTGGAGGGTCTGCAACATTTGCTAATTCAGGCACTGGCTTAAAACTGGAACCAGAGATAACATACATAAGAAATAAGAATATTTCAGCTATAATAATCAGAGAACTTTCATATTTACATTACTCTGTCAAGTCTTCAATCCCCTTTGAAAATAAATTAGGTACTTTAGACCCTTATTAAACATAGATACATTCCTTCACAATAGGAAAAATCGTTGATTTCTCAAAGAGTAAAAACGTCTATTTAAGCACGTACCACAAGCAAATATTTTTATAAAACAGTTTTGTCTCTCCACTTTATCTAAGTGATAATGAACATGAAACACTTAGTACAATAAATGGTAAAACACCCACAGAGCAGAGCAAGGAAAACTTTCAACTAAGGGGAAAGAAAATAATATAATGTAAAGGGGCAATTTATGATTATAATGTCTCTAGTCTCTTTGAAATGACACAGCATAAAATCTATTTCAAAGATTCAGTTCTTAAGCACCAAATTCTTTTGCATCTTGTACCTCTGTGAAAAGTAAAGTAGAAATAGCCATCACAATATAGATTTGTAATGTGCCTTCAGACTTATACAGTAAAACATCCTGACAGAGTTGCGAATCTGTATTATACACTATTGTAGCCATGCATTTTTATTTTGAAGATTTCAAAACTCTTTCCAGGTACTGAAAGTACCTGGGAAAAAGAAACAACTGTCACACAAGCATGGTTTCCTGTCAGGATCTTACCAAACACAGGCACAGAGGACACTAGAGTGCAGTGAGACTGAGAGATTTGAATCTAAATAGAATGAATTACAGAACCATAGAAAGGTTTGGCTGGGAACGTACCTTAAAAATCACCTAGTTCCAACCTCTTTGCCATGGGCAGAAACACCTACCAGACCAGGCTGCTCAAATCCCCATCCAACCTGACCTTGAACACTTCCAGGTACCGGGCACCCCCACTTCTCTGGGCAACCTAATACCAGAGAATACCAGAAGCTGGAAGAGTTACAGGGCTTTGCAGTAAAGATTCCTTATCTACGAGTTTGAGGGAGACGCATGCAAGCCCAGCAGTGCACCAATTTTCCTTGGGCTGCGTTTTCCCAGATGGAGTTTAACTTCACATGCAGGGGCAGTCCATGATGGATTCAGCTGAGGATTTTCTGCCAAAATTATTTTAAATGAAAAATACTGCAAAATATTTTGATTTCTCTTGCAAATTCTTGCTAGTGATTTAGAAAATTAAAATGAAGTGTTCAGTTGCAAGAAAACTCATCTGTAACTACAATATTGTGTTTTTTGTCTTGTATGTTTCACTTTGCATCACTTCCATAAAATACTAAGGTGCATTTCACTATCCACTTTGCGGTAATCATGTTAAGAGCCTCTTTTTTCTGCTGTGGGCTAATGAAGTGCTGCAGTTCCTTGGAGGGCTAATTTCAATATTGGTGATTATGGGAGAGAGTGGCCAGCAAGGATTCCAGACCCATGATGAAGTCTTGAGACATGAGAACCACAGCCTACACATCCATAGGGTAAGGCAGCAGAGACAAACCTCCTCTAATTAGAGCTATCTGCTTTGAGTTAATTCATGTAGCCCAAAGGAAGCATATTGGTTTCTGGAGTGTTAAAATGTTTTCAAAATTTAATCTGCATTGGAAAGAAAATGTCAGAATTTCCAAGAACACAAATATTTGAAATTTCCCTCAGCAGATTGACTGTGAACTGTTTATGGACTCATGGAAATAGAGTCATTGTTTAGATGCTTCCTGTTCAAGGAGGGACTCATTTCTAATTGAATGAAAACATCCAAAGAACTCTAACTGCTTTCCAGGTGACACTGTGAAGTGAATTGGATTTAATTTTCAGAGCTGACTTCCCCCCACATATTTTATTACCAGATTAGCTGCTAAACTGAAAAATCCCTGTTTTCTGAGCAAGAAATTGATGCTAGACATCTTTTACCTTAGCTACTTTACGTTCAAACCAGAAACTTTGAATGAATCTTCAAGAGTGCACATCTGTAATTGTCACTGTAATGTATAAAGATTTGCATTATGACCATATTCTGCCCATAATATAATTACTAAAATTATATCTAGTGTTTAACAGAGGGAAAAAAAAAAGGCTAGTTTACAACATCTCTCTAAGTCTGTAAATACTGACTTCTTGAATTCAAGGTCTGAGCAAATCCTTGCAATTTCACCAGAACTAGTTATATTTTGTGCTTTTATCTAACATAACTGAAATTGGAGTGAATTAAGACTGTATTTCAGAGTACACACTATAGAAATACTTGCGATAAAAATGTCTGTATAGCTCTGGGCATTTTGGGATAGTTTCCATTAATTTTGATTTTCTTTTTCCTTCAGGCCTTGCCTTTTCTCTATCTTCAATAAAAAGTGCACAAGTATAACTGTTTCTCATGCAGGCTTCATACACACCAAATCTGGTTTGGTATTCTTCACTCAATTACATATTTCTCCTAATGCTGCTAATAACAGCCTTCACCTCTGGGTCACTTCTGTTCTCAGAAGTGAGTTGTTAGCCAGGGCCAGAATTTCTATTATATTTGGGAATGTTCATTGTATGAAAAATTTCTGACTGAAATCCACTATGCAGAGGACTAGATGCCGTCACCCTAGAAAGCCAGATATAAGGATGAACTCAAATTTTTATTGTGTAGAGACTTCTAAGAATGAAGACAAAGCATCTTAAAGCATTATTTGGTGTTTAAGAATGGTTTAATATGTCCCAGCAGAGGCAGCCTATATAAAGGAAAAGGCAGAAACAAACAGAACTGGCTGTAATCGTGTTTCAAGAGGAAACTTGAACATTCCAGGGTGTGTTCACTGGGAGGCACCGTTTGGTTTCTAAGCATAGAAGGCGCCTGCTGGGGCTTGATCCTATTGCGTTGTGTGCATGTTTTCTAAATGAACAGAAGCACACCAAAGAAATGCCAGGGTCCTGCCATCAGCAGCTTGTCCTACTGGACATAGGACAGAAAGGCTCTCAAACTCACCTAACTGCCCTGGCCAAAAGCAGTGACACATTATTCAATTCCTTTCTCTTTTGTTGGAAGAGCTGTCTCCAGAGAAATGGGTAGCTGAGCTCATTCCAGGTGGTGCCAGAATCAGGACACCTCCACATTAACTGCATGTTCCTGGATCTCCTTTTGAGCCTGAGATACCTTCAACTTCTGTTGCTAATTCAACGGCTTTGAAGAAAGAAATTGATTATGTATAGAAAGTTATGATCTTTCTAAAAAGTGCTTCAAGAGAAATGCCTTTCTTAAAAGAAAAGCTGAGCAAGATCTCTAGATGCATTTTCTGAAGGTATTATCAAACCAAGTCAAAAGTGGTAGAAACATCATTTAAATATGATATCATTAAAATAAATCATTAAGCCCAAGAAATGCCATAAAAATAGTACACAAAGAAGACACAGCAATATTAATCATTAATATTTTCCCAATTAGGAGGTCTAATTTGTAGATCAGCACTAATGAATTGACTTGTTTACCTCTAATATCTTTTTCTACGCCAAAGAAATTTTTTCTGGGTCACAGATAGTAGATCGATCAACCACAATACACCTACACAAGTGCAACATTTAAACAACAAAGTTCAAAAGAGAGAAAGAAACTGTCTTCTAGAAAATAAAAGCTGTTGGGATGATGTCTGGGAGAAAAGTGCTTTTCCATGGCAACCTTGAAAGGCTGCTGTATTCACAGAATGTCAGTTCCCACTATGCTACTATTAATCAAATACAAACTCCAATGAATGGGAGATTGGATGATGAAGCAAACACCACAGATTTAATTTTAAAAAATAATAAAGATTCCCTTTAAACATTCTGTCTACATGTGAGCCTGGAGACCTGCAAGTGATTATGAAAAGTTGACACTTTCGGCATGACTACATTTAGTGGTTTCAAGAAAATTCCATTTAGACCATTTAGGAAAAAATTACATCGGCTTGAGCACAAAGTTGGAGATTAAAGAGCTTGTCCTCTGCTACTGGTATAAGTAATGCCTGACCAGACAGAAAAGGTAATTTTTTAACATTTCTCACACCGCTTGCAAAAAGGCAGTTCCTGCCAATCCATTTTCAAAGGCTGTGCTGCTAAATATTTAACAGAGAGATTTTCACAGGGGTGTTCCTAAATCGTGTATTCAGGCCTTGTTGACAGAAAGAAAAGTTTGAAAGCCACTAGGGACTTAGAGGCTGAGGGAGCTACACCCATTCATTTCCTGCCTCTTTGCTTGGGCAGGTCATTCCTTTCTCCTTCAAAAAATAGCGGATTTTCTAAAATCTAGTGGTCTCTGCCCTGAAATGTATTTAAATCTATTATGCCTCCTATAAATCATAGAATCTTAGAACAGCAGAGATTGGAAGGGCCCAGCCTTTGGAGGGAAAGAGAGCCTAGGGGAGGTTACCTAGCACCCTGTCCAAACACATCTTGAAAACCACCAGTGGTGGAAGTTCTACACATTCCTACAGAGGTTGTTCCAGCGATTGGTCCTGCTCACAAAAAAGAAATCTTTTGTACAACAAGATGAATCCTCTCCTACTGCTGGTTGTTACATGATCCTGGTTTTAGGTCCTTACCATATCAAATCTCCCAAATATAAGACATAGGTATTCATTTTGGTTGTTTCCATTTCCCATTTCTGAGGAAACACTTGTTTAAGATAACTTTTTCAACAATAGTGCAGGTGGAGAATAATTTCATTCACTGTGACCTCCTGTCCCTTTTCAATAGTGTATTTTTAACATATTAAGAATGGTTATAAGAATTTATACCAGCAGGTTTTTCCCTCTAGTGGAAGGTGAAGCAAAACACAACATATAATTAGAAACTAGCACTCATTGATTGACCCTGTGGACAATGAGCACATGTTAACTGGGTCACTGGAGAGACAGTGAGCGAGTCTGCATTTTATTCCTTATCCTAAAGGATAAAAAGTGGAAAGGGGAAAGAAACTCCAGGGAACAACAGAGAAAATAGTCCTGGTTTATTAAAGAACAAAAAAAAAATTCCCATGCAGTCAGGATGTTGTTTACAGAATGGGACTAACTGTTTGAAATTTCAACACCTTATCCTGTGTCTGCTGTGCTGTTTTCTGCTACTGCAAGTATTTATGACAATAAATTAAATATTTTCTTTTTGAAAATATTAATATCTCAGACTTCAGTTGGATGGCACAAGAAATAATAGGCAAATACTGTTAAGAATTTTATCATCATATACTGATTCAAATGTTAAATATTGACCATGAGAACAAAACCAAAATTAATCTTTCTTTGGTTATCAATGAATGTTAATATTATAGACCAAAACAGAAGCATTCAAAAATTCTAAAAGATGAATATTTGCTTTGGGGGTGAAAAAACATCTGTTTGTATTAAAATAGCCCAGTATTGACATCTGATTATTCTGTTTGCCAAAGAACAGCTGACATGACATACCAAAAATTTACACTGTCTTGGTTATCTTCAGATACCTTTTTCCTGACTTATTCACATTTATATTCCAGTTTCTGAGGTTTTAGCATTGTTTTCATTAGCAACAGCAAATACACATTTTCATTATTAAAAAAATGGTTTTATTGGTCATATGAACTATCTGTTCATGTGAATGCCTTCAATGAAGCAGAAAACTTGTCAAAAATATTCAATTATAAAATCTTTTCTGCCAAAGTAAATATGTCAGTCCAGTTCAGTAAACATTTAAATAGAACTTTTGTTCTGTTTAAACCAGTCTCTCAGATGTGAAAAAGTGCTTTTGTTCAGGACGCCTCAAAGACACAATGGAATGTTGATTTTAGTTTTAATTTTAGTTCTGGTTCATCCTCTTAAATGTGTAAAATGGTAAATTCTGTAAATCCCACAGGATGGAGGGGCCAATATCAAACACTGTTGACATTGGTTATTAACCTAAACTATGCTTCCAGCACAGAGAGAAAAAGGAATTTCCAGGTATTTCTTCAGAGTCTGACAGCTGATCAACATGCATTCTCTGCAGAGATGATACATTTTTCCAAAGCAGTCTTGACTCCCTGTCAAGTGTGCCTGAAACTAGTGACACATATTTCACCCTGGTACTTCCCCTGAAGAGAAAATCATGGCATAGCCTAAAGAAACAGTACCCAATGCCTATGTTTTAACCTCTTGCATCCCAAACAAAGCACACTGTACATCTCAGAGTGGGATAGTCTCTCCTGGAAACATGGTTTGATCATTTGCAGCCAGATTTTGTGTTAGAAAAAGAGGAAATAGAACAAATGCATCTGAGAAGTTCCAAATAGCGTCTTTTATGAACTTCCACAACTGATGCTTTTCTAGGGCAGGGGCTCTCTTGAGGTACTGTAAATACCTTGTGTCAGCTGCTCATGGAAAAGACTTCAGTTAAGGCACAGGACACAATTTTCACCTTACAAAGCTCATTAGCCACCAGTTACCCACACACCTTGGACTACAGAGATTTTTGTCCAAATTCTCCAATGCTGCTTCAAATAAGATAAAAATGTCAGCAGTAGCATAATTCACTTTGTACTGGCAAGAGAAAACTGCTTGTCAGGGCCACTGGAAAAGTCTGGAATTTCTCTCAGATTAGTCTCCCTTAGCTCAATCACTGAGAAAAGAAAAAATATCCCATTACTTTAGGGTGGGTAAATGTTAAAACTAATCTGAGCATTAGGGATGAAATAGATTATTTCTGCTTTAGAGAAGAACTAGTTTGAATAAAGAGTGGAACCTGTCCTAGCTGGTCTAGAGAAAGCAAGACCCAACACGAGCAGTGTCAAGGAAAGGAAAAGCTGTAATATCTCCAGGGAAGTTGGACACACAGGCTCACCTGAGATGCACCTCGCATAGGACTTGCCAGCCAGCACTGAATCCTAATGACTCAGCTGAATTCTGCCTAGAATTAAAAGGGTAACAGCCTACAAAGATCTTAAATCACACTATACTTGATGCTCACCTCATTGTACAAAAAGTTCTGTCTGTAAGGGCTATAAGGATTCTCGTGAACATCACACAATGGAAGAGAAGTGGCTGAAAGGTCCAGAGTTTGAACAGTCAGTGAGGGAGATGCATGGAGGACACAAAGGGGAATTAGTTGGAGGGATCAGTTTCATGGGATACAGAGGGTGTAGGAGACCAATCTTCTATTAAAAAAAAAAAAAAAAAAGTAAACATAAACAAATTAATGGATGCAAAAAAAGAAGTTTGGGCAGAAAGCAAAGTGCTTGTCTTTCACATTTTTGTGTCTCATAGGTCTTGATGGTTAACCAGGAGAGGCACTGAACTTTCATGCCAGTACAATTGATCTACACCAAGCATTTTTATCAGCATGAAAGTGCACACACAAAACCCTGCAGTAGATGTCCCATTAAACCAGTTATACGTTGACTGGGGTCCAGTGCATCTCCTCCTGCAGCTCAACAGGTACGCAAGTGACAGAAAAGGAAATCCCTGAAGGACCCTGTGCTAGGATAAAATGATCGTGTTTGGGAGATTTAATGAAACAGGAACAAAACCAATGTAAAAACAGTGTCTGAAAGGTACAAAAGATGGCTGTATCTGTATATGAGCAGGACCACTCCAGAGTTTTTAGCAAGACTCCAACATGTTTTTTGAGACATTTAAGTGTTAAACCAGTGAAGGTGCATACACAATATTTTTTGCTGCTCTAAGTTGTCAGTAGTTAATAATGTTTCTGGTCAAGAAAACCCAATACATGTGCTCTCTTTGTGATGAAAGAATAAAATTCTTTTTTTAAAAGGATTTTCAGAAGATTTGGGATAGAGTCAAGGAAGCATACCCAGGTTTTGGCACACATCTTGCACTTAAATTTTGTCAAGACTGTTGACACAATACATCCTGGATTCTCACCCAGTTGGCTGGCTGTCTAGACCAGAAACTCCACTGTGCTGTGCCTTTGAGCCAAAGAACCAGAAAATTTGTGACAAGAGCTGTGATTAGTTCCAGCAGAAGCTAATGCATCACCCACCAAACGAGTGAGCATGAGCAAACTGGGGATCAGAGCCCAGCAGCAGCCCAGCCACTTCACGCCAGCCTTGCCTCCTGCTGTGCCTCTTCAAATGCACCAGTCCTGCTTCTATTAATGCTAAACCTTTGCAAACTGGTCACACAGATTCACATCAAATGTAGCTAATATCTCTTTAGTTCATCCTTATCTTTCTTCTTCCATTGCCCAAAGTAATTTATTTTTAAATGACAAAGGGGTCTGTAAACATTCCTGCTAATAAATATTTGCAAGCACATGAATTCTCTAACATTTGTTATGAGTCATTTTATGTAATTATGTCACAAAATGCTTAATCTTCCTCCAAAAAAATTTTTGTTTCCTCAATTTCATATTAAAATCTTCATACAGCTGTCATATCAGGACTGCTACAGAGTTATATCCAGTTCCAGTGTATTTCATGGTTCTTTTTGAACAAAGTGGAACATACTTAGAATATATCTGGAATGCTACTGAAATGTACCATGAGAAAAAATTCTTTCTCATGATGGGATAAATACAATCTCCAGTAAAGGCATCTAAAAATGTGGGAAGCTTAATACTGTTGGATTGCAACCTCAAAAATATTACACTCTGTCTGTAAAAAGTGTTTGAGGGGTGGATATCCACTAGATAATAGTAATACTAGTAGTATAGGCCCTCAGGGGAAAAAAAAAAGGTGGTAGCATATGCCAACATGAAAAAAAAAAAAAAAGCCAAAATAATCTGGGTTTTTCTTTGGTTTATTATATTTTATTGGCACAAGAGTGTAAATCTATGTACACTGTACCCAGAATAGAAATGATAAAAGATATCTGTGAGCTGAACTACATTCTTTCCAGATGATATTTACTAATTTAGATACTTTTTTCTCAGTTACTTTGGATTATCTGCACGAGATCATCTACCTGTTAAAGGAAAAACTGCTATTTATTTATAAAGGAAATGGAGTTTTCCACATAGTGACATTTCTTAACAAAATGAAAAGCAAACAAGCTACTCTCTGGTGTACCAAAAACACAGTGTGTTCAACAGAGAGATGTGAAGCTGAAGGTCAGCAGTTACAGCTGGCTGCATCATTATGTCTTGAACTGAATGTCACCCACATAGTCACCAGTGCTCAGTGTCGCACTGAGAGGTTTGGCAGGGCAGGGAGGTACTGCAGAGGTGTAAGAAATATCAAAAGAGATAAATTAATAAAGCTGATGCCATCTGGGATCTCATCTCCTCTCTACCCTCCTCGACGATGCAATCTGAAAGGGTCTGTCCTTTCAAGATGTGCTACGTGAAGGAGAGGCAGCAACGCTACCTAGACAGGTTGTTGCTGGCAACGGTATTAGAAAGAAAGGAAAAGAAAACTCAGAGAGAGGGAGAGAATAGAAATGTAAGAGCTGAATCTCCCAGCATGATTGGGAAAATCTTTAAAGAAAAACAGGGAAAATCTTTAACAGTATGTGCACTTTGGCCCACAGCCACAGTCAATGCTGCTTAATTGTTATCTGAGGACAGATCAGCACTAGCTCTTCCACAGAGAGCAGAATGCCTAGCTCCCAGTCTCCTAGTTTTAATTCCCAGCTCTTATATCTCATGAAAGGAGTAAATTTACCCAATTTGGGGGGAATATTGGTAGGAAGAACTCCCCCTCTTTGGAAGTCAGCCACAGTACAGCAAAAAATGCTTTTACTGAGAACAGGTGAAGGGGGAAAATGCATCATTAGTCTTTACAAGCTAAAAACCCCATGGTTAGAGACAACCAGAGCAATTTTCAAGCTGTTGTCTTGGCACCAAGCCCAGTTTGACAGTCAGTGCTGCAGCCTTCCTACAGGCACTAAAACCCCTCAGGAAACTTTCACAGGTGTAAGATTGTGAACATCCTCACTTGGGCATCCAAGTCTCCTCCTATTATATACCACAAGGGATATAATATCAGCACCATGAACCTACTCTGGGAGGCAAGAGCTGAAATTAAGAGCATATGCTGTCTTATTCAGCACTTCAATGTTTTCCCTAGATTGGCATATTATTATACTGCTTATTGTTCTATGCAACCACAATGAGAATCATATAGTCATTTCTTACACAAACAAAACCAGTTTCTGTTAAGTGAATCCATCTGAATACAAGCCACTACTTCTTTTTCAGAACAAAGATGTCTTAATAAAGATCTTCTAAAATAACAAGTATTTTACAGCAACTTGGAATATTACTTAGCTTAGGAGAAAAATACCAATTTATCGGTACTATAAAGTGTACAACATAATTTGTTTAAATATAGGAAGCTAAACTGAACCTATTAATTGTGAAATTAACTTTCCATCTATTAAAGACAGTGCAGTATTGGTTTTTTTCATTTTAATATGTAGCTTTTAAATAAAATAATTTTGCCTCCTGTTGTAACACCAACAACGTTGAACTTTTTAAGCTGTCAGTATTTCAGTAATATGTGCCACAAGTAATTTATAAAGCTTAAGTTGATTGGTTTCCACAGTTAGGTTCAAATGTCACAATGCTTCAAGCTCTGGCAGTAACCCCAGGTTTATATTTGTCTAAAAAGATGAAGTTTGGTGATTACACAATCCTTTCATCAGTAAAACCATAGCCAGCATAATCAGTGTCCAGCCCTGATGAAAGGGAGGTCTGAACTGCCCCTGCCTTTACAGGAGGGCTCTGCTGAGGTGGCCTAGGGCAAAAACTCTCTAGCAACATGTCCACATAACTGCCCAGCTCTTTTATCCCAGGAAAATGGGAGCACAGTACCTTTGAATCAGACAGCTTTCAGTAAGGTAAAGCACGAATAACTCACTGTCAACTCTCCTGTAGTCACTGAACTCAAATATTCACAGTCAACCTCAAAAGTTCAAATTCAAATTGTAAATCACTATTTTTCTTCATTTTTTTCTTATATTTTATGTAAATTCTACATTCTATGGAAACCTTTTGATGCCACCTGTGTGTGTTGCTAGAACCCACCCATACCACAATTATTTTCCTCTGTACTGCTGCAGTACACTTGAGGAGTTGTTGTATTTCTCAGCATCAAATAAGAACTGTGGAGAGGAATGGAAAGAGCTATAATTAAATTCTTAATTAAATTCTGTTTTAAAAGGAAGAAGAGAAGGATGCCATTGCTAAAACATCTAATGTGAGTAGAGGGGCACAGGAATAAAAGAAATTCAATTAGTAGGGTATTTTATTCACATCATGTCTGATGAAAGGGCTATTGGCTTCATTTTACTTCCCTCCAGATGGAAGATTCAGAACATACTGGATAGATTAATAACAAACTCTTACAGGGACATTCAAATTGTGTATCATATTTAATTTTTTTCCCAATAATGCACACAAACACAAATGCATGAGGAAAGGCTGTCACAGCCATTTATCTGGAGTTTCTCTGAGATAATGCCTCATACAGGTCAGCACAGTTCAAGATGTGTTTTTGCAAAGCAATCTTACAGCTTCATGCAGAGGGTTGTGGGAGAAGACAGCATCTTTGCTGCCCCATGGGCTGCCCATCACATCTGGAGCTATACCGTCAGTCTGTGGAGGAACATGGGTATAGACCTGGGGGAGATAGGGACCTGGGGGAGCTATGAGCTGAAAGTGGAACAGAAACACACTGGGGCTTCTCTGCAGTCCTCCTTGGAAAGGAAGTTGTGAACCTTGCCCAGTCCTTGCTGTCATTTCTCTTCAGAAAGGATTCAGGCCTGGGGCCCAGATGAAGGAATCACTTTCTAGTAGATATGAGCTAGGCATCTGTTTGACAAGGGAAGCACAGGACTTCAATCCTCTTTTTCACAATGTTCCTTACAGGCTGCATGAAAAGGTCCTCTCCTCAACATACAGGTATTTATCATCAGAAAAAAATGGCCCTGTAGAACCCCAGCTGCCCTTCTCAGCTTGTCAGCTTGAAGACTTTCCTTTAGGAGCCAGGTGCCCCTTGAGGAATCCTCTAATTTTGGAAAAAAAAAAAAAAAAAAGAGAGAGACCAGGACAAAAGAAGGCTCTATTTTTATTCCTTCATCTTTAAGGAAACTAGCTGAGGCTACAAAACCCTTCAGAGTGAGAACTACTCACCTGCTCAGCATTTTGATCACTGATTTCTTCAAGGTACTTTTTAAAAGGATTGGGTTGATAAGGCTCCTCCTTTTGCTGTGCACTCTTTCCTTTCACCAGCACAGGACGAATGACACCAGGTTTTGTCTTGACCCATAGCATACCCAGGAAAAAAGAGATGGAAGAAGAATCACAAAAAATACCTTACAATTTACAGATTATTTGTTAGACAAGTCAGTTCTGGTGGGGCTATACTGCCTATATTTTAAAAAAAATTATTAATGATCTGTTTCACCACCAAAATTATTCAGGTGTCATGCTAACTGGTCTACTTCTAATATAGATGGTAGGCAAAAGTGCCAAGAGCTACTTTTATGCATAGAACTTCCTCATTGGCATTTGTTTATTACTGACAAAAAAAAAAAAAATAGCTACCAAGCTGTCAGACCATGGTTTCTGGGTTCCGCTGGCTGTATTTTTTTTCTGGCTGTTCAGCTGCAGCTTGATAAGTTCAAGTCACACTTTATGCACAGCCACACATCTGCTTTCATACTGGGCTCCTCAAAACAGTAACTGTGAAACAAGGAAGGACAACCTGTGATGCTGTTAACTTACACCCAGACAGAAGTATGTTAGGAAAATTCTTACTGGGGAATAATACCAGTGATTGTGTGCTGGATTTTATAGAGTCATAGAGTCACTGAATCATGTAGGTTGGAAAAGACCCTTAAAATCATTGAGTCCAACCATAAACCTAATACTGCCAAGTTCACAACTAAACCATGTACCTGAGCACTCATTCTACACATTTTTGAATATCTGCATAATATTACATCCAATGAGTGGAAATTTTAAGACAGGGTACCAAAAGTGGAGACATACTATTGATTTCAGGTAGTGTAAATGATACAAATGTAGAACAGAATTTTTTGGATTGGAAAAAGCCTCTAAGATAATAGAGTCCCACCAATGACATACCACTGCCAAGTCCACCAGTATTTTTTTTTTTTTTTTCACAATAATGCACACAAACACAAATGCATGAGGAAAGGCTGTCACAGCCATTTATCTGGAGTTTCTCTGAGATAATGCCTCATACAGGTCAGCACAGTTCAAGATGTGTTTTTTGCAAAGCAATCTTACAGCTTCATGCAGAGGGCTGTGGCTCACTAAGAGCCACATCTATATATCTTTTAAATTTCTTCAGGGATGGTGATTCAACCACTTCCCTCTGCAGCCTGAAGAAATTTTTCTTAATGTTCAGTACAAACCTTCCCTGACATGACTTAAGGCCATGTCCTCTTGTCCGATCACTACCTCACTTCAATCTCCTTTCAGGCACTTGAGAGTGATAAGGTCTCCCCTGACCTTCCTTTTCTCCTGGCTAAACAACGCTAAACAACCCCAGCTGCCTTAGCCCCTCCTCATAGGACTTGTGCTCCAGACCCTTCACCAGCTCCCCTGCCCTTCCCTGGACTCTCTCCAGCCCCTCAATGTCCTTCTCACAGTGAGGGACCCAGAACTGGACCCAGGGCTTCAGGTGTGGCCTCAGCAGTGCTGAGTACAGAGGGACAATCCCTGCCCTGCTCCTGCTGGTCACTCTATTGCTGAGACAGGCCAGGATGCCACCAGCCCTCCTGGCCACCTGGGCTTACTGCTGGCTCATGTTTAGCTGCTGTTAACCGGCACCCCCAGGTCCTTTCCCACTGGACAGCTTCCCAGCCACTCTGCCCCCAGCCTGTATCTCTGCATGGGATTGTTGTGACCCAAGGGCAGGACCCAGCACTCAGCCTTGTTGAACCTTATGCAGCTGGCCTCAGCCCATCCAGCCATCCTGTCCAGATCCCTCTGCACAGAATCTGCCTACCCTCAACAGTCAGCTTGCTGAGGGTGCATTAAATCCTCTCACACAGATCATCAATAAAGATACTAAGCAAAATGTGTTTCAGTACTGAGCCTGGGAGAACACCACTTGTGACCTGCCACCAGCCAGATTTAACTCCATTCACCACCACTCTGAGCCTGGCCATCCTGCCAGTTTTCCTCTCCAGCTCCCTCTGAGGTTCCCCTGTCTCAGGACTCCCTCTGAAGCGCTCCACTGCCGATCATGCCAGCACTAGAGACACTCACCTCGGTGACAGAGTGACAGTATCTTTACGAGTTCAGTTGGAAAAGTACTATTTTAGAGAATCTGATCAGCATGGATATGTGATACCCATCATTTCAGACAAATTGGATTATTTAATCAAGAAAAAATTCCTTGATTAGCAACCAGTCAATCAAAAAATTTGACTATTGACTTCTCAATTTAGTATATCTGTGATTTTTTTTTTAATTCTTACAGTAAAATCTGACAAGATGGATTGTGGCATAAACTCTAAATGGAGGCTATGGGATAATTTTAAAATAGACATGTTCAGTGAGCCAAAAAAGGAAGGAAAAGTATACTTTCTCACTGGAATTTTAAAAGTAGTCAAGTCTTCAATGATCTGTGATTGAATTTAAACTTTCAAATGAGTAAGTGGTATTCCCCTTTGTTATGACTAACCCATAAAAAATAAGAGGTCTCTGTCACAACTTATGTAGGCAACAGCACTGCTGCTGAGCTCCTTCTGTGGTGGCAGAGGAGTAGCTTGCCCAGTTGGGACTGAGGAATAAATGTTGTCACAACTCGCCATCCTCAGTATACCGCCAGGTATAAAAATCACAGAAGAAACTAGATTCACTATTAGATTTATTTATAAAATAAATATGTATACTTAATAACACCATGCTATCTATTTATAGGAGCAATACACTTCATCAGTCAGTCTGGAAAAAGAGAAGCTTACTATCAAAGTAAGCTTAAAATGATGCAGCTGAGATTGCTGGACGTAGCCTGTAAACAGAGTTATGGTTCACCTTAAAACAAGACCTGCAAGCACCCAGCAAGGAAGGACAAGGCAAGAGGGATGTCCATTGGAGGGGAGGGTGCAGAGGGTGTTTTGTGCTCTGCTTCTGCCCTGGGAAAGGACAAAGCACAGTCCAGGGTCTGAGGTGAAGGCAGCAGAGTCAGGCAAGAACCCAACACACCCCAACAGAGCAAGGCCCACAAAGTAAAATATCTTCCCTTAGATTTGTGTCTTCTACTCTCCCTCCTCTCCACAGACTGGGACACTTTCATTTGTCTCATTAAGAAAAATAGACAATTGAAAACAAAAAAATCGGCCATGCAGTGATACTATTTTTTTAACTGTCAAGCTGCATCAAAAACATTTTAATTACCAACTTTTTCAAAGATGTAGTGCTTATTTAATGAATTCATGGTCCGTAGTTCATTACTATATCTTTGTAGGATTCACCAAAAGACACTTATTTTTCTATCAACATTTCTGAAAAGCATCCGTAAAGTGTCTGGATTTCAACATAAAAGTAAACATAAATTTAAAAAGAAAGGTACAGTTGTTATCAAGTCATTATTATGCAGACAAAGGACTTGTGGCCTTCTGGCACTCCCCCACACCATGTAGCCATGCGATTAAAAGCCTATTGTGGTACCTGAAATCATCAAGGATAAGCTACTCTCCTTTTGTGAGAAAATTCTTCCAAAAGCATGCTGTAGAAATGCTTTTAAGGAAGCATTTTCTAAACAACATCATGTAGTCAAGTGCTGACTGAGTCATATGTTTATGTCTGACTCTGCTAAAAGAGTGACAGATATCAGCCAGCAACAGAATTCTAAACACTTTATTAGCACCCTGACGAGCTACATAAAATCTTTGATCCAAAACTAAGAACTTGAACTCTTTCTTTGATGACAAATGTCACAGCTGACATGCTGAGAAACAATCTAAAACTAAGTTTTGCCAAGGAAACTGTTGGTCTTCCTACAGCAACACTGTAAAGGCTGCTGTGGTATCACTGGGCTGCCATCGTATGTGTACAGAACTATCAGCAAATTACACACGGCCAAAGCACAATTTCCAGAGCTGACCCTTAATCAGTGATACTGACCCAGTGCCAGGGCATTCTCTAGCATGGGTTTGGCCCAGGTCAGCAAGTGCACAATTAGAAACAAGCCACAGCCTGGGCCAGGATGCTTCTCTTTAGGCAGCATGGACAGGGCCACCCTCCCTCAGGAACAGAAGGTATTTTGCATGAAAACAAGCCTTGCAGAATATCTGTCTGAAAAGTCAGAAGACTGAATGTTGGTAGACGTATGGGCATGTTCACCTCTAATTTTCTGCCCTGTTATTATGACACTGCTTGCCCCTGAGAGCTTGCTGAATCTGGTGGGTCACGTGCCAGTTGCAGTCCCATTCCATCAGTGACAGGGAGATTTGCTTGAAACTGCAAGAGAGCGGGTTTATGTAGCGACAGGCTTAGATTAGTTATTGGGAAGAAATGATTGACTGTGAGACTGGTAAGGCACTGGAACAAGTTGCCCAGAGAAGTTGTGGAAGCCCCAACCCTGATCAGGTTGGATGGAGCTCTGAGCAACATGATCTAGTTAAAGGTGTGTCCCTGTCCACAGCAGCAGGGTAGAACAAATCACAGAGTTCCTCAGAGATCTGCTTGGGAATCTGGGCTTTGAATTATGGATGCAGGTCAGATAGAAAAGAATGTCTGGTAAGGTGACAAAGTTTGCTGGTAATACTAATTAGGGGACTAAAAATATTGACACAAAGAGTTACAGAGAGATCTTACAATACTGAATTATAAAAGGCAGGTGAAACATAACTGAATTCAGCATTGATACATTTTACAGCAAAAAACTAAACTACACCCTAAATTTGCTCATGCTCATGCACCAATGAACTAATTAGCTGAGAAACCAGCTCTCACTACTCAGGAAATATATCTTGACTTTATTGTGCACCGTTCTGTGCAAACATTGGCTTGCTGCTCAATACAAGTAAGAGGAACTAAATAAAGTACTATAAATCATTAAGAAAGGAATAGAAATAGCAATAAAGAACCTTCTCACATCCTCATGTATATAGAAAGTTCTGCATTCAGAGCTATACAAGAGCAGATTATGGTTTTAGTCTCCCAATCTCAAAAACAAAAATCTGAAAAAATATATAGAAAAGGGCAAGAAGGATCATCAGTGATACAGGATAGTATCCATACTTTTCAAAGAGTGACAAAGTAATTTTTAGTATTCTACATGAAACAGAGATGACTGGTAATGTTAGGTCTAGGTATTATCGTTAATACCAAGAAAAAAATAGATGTTATTTAGAAAATGAAGAAAGAAGAATTATTTGCTATTTCAGTACAAGAGTGGAGGTGAAGTCATAGGTTGTAAACAGAAGAATGAAGTACTATTTTGCACCATGTATAATTTAAAAGTAAAGCCTATTGCTAGAGAATGTTACAAAGACCAAAATATAACAAAATTCAAAAAGTAACTGAAAAAAAATCATGAAAGAAGGTATAGTCAAATTCAGGAAGTCCCTAAGATTTCATTAGTTGAAATACAAGGGAAAAAAAATTCATCCACATCTCCTTTTTTTCCTAATCATTCATTAGTGCCCACTGTCACTTGTGCAGGTTCCATGATTTCTCTTCTTCTGACTCTTCTTCAGAAATACTGGCTCCAACAAGATGAAATTGTGATCAGAGTTTAAATGAACATCTGATATATAATCTCCCTTTCTTACTTGATCTTACCCTCGCTTTTCACTCAGTAAAGCAGCTTTGAGGTAAAACAGAGTGTAAGAAAATAGATGCTAGAATCTTTTTGCATTTAAACAAAATTGTACAAGTGGAATATTAAAAGAGTCCAAGAACCAGCAGCTGACTCTACTGCTGCCATACACCTCGGGATTCAGCATGACTGTAGTTTGGCATTTGGCCCATGGGTTTACAAGTAGACTCAGGATTTATAGCTACTTAAAACAGGTGTGTATTCAGCTCAGAAAAAAACCCCCAATGCAGCTCTGTAGAAGCAATGCAGCTTTGCAAAAAGATATTGAGCGGAGTTTTTTTTCAAAGGACTAAGAAAGCAAATAATGAAAATTTGTGCTTGTGCAAATTTTGAAAAACAGTGTATCACAGTTCTGCTATACATACCAACTGACTCTCAGTTACTAAAGGCACCGACTTGTAAAGGTTGGCCTGCAAAAAAGATTAATATATACAGTATTACATGCAATATTTTTGTGATGATACTGATAACAGAAAAAAATCCAGGTACAGAACTAGGCCTAGCTTAGCTACAGAAGCTTTTCCCACTGATGAAGTGGTATGAGAGAATAAAAAACCTTTTCATTTCCAGTTTATTTCTAGATATAATCAAATGCCTGTTAAGGTTTCAGGGGTTCTTTTTTCAAAGCACAACAAAATTTCCTTTTTTCATCTTGATCTAATCTTGAAAATTAAATCTCATTTTTCTGAGCCTGCCATTGTCTCTTAATACACAACATCAATGTTATTAACATTATGAATAGTACTGGGTTGAGTACCTTCTCAACATTTCCTCACTTTACAGTAGGAGAACCAGAACAATATACTTAAGCATACATGTCAATAATTTGGACTTCCATTTTTCCAGTTAATCATGAGAAGTTCCTATCCAGAGAATCATTGTATTATTATTAAAAATCAGCGGTATCGTCCCCAAAGCCCACAGAGATGCGTTATTATTAAATGGTGAATGGAGTCATATCAAAGACCATATAGTTTTAAAAGCTGTTAAATTACAACTGTAGTATTTAGTTGTCAGCTGTTATAAACTGAAGTCAGTTTTCATATTTTTGACACACTCCCTTGCTGTTTATACAATCATCTACATCCTTAAAGGTTCTGAAGTTCATGAGAAGATAAAAGGTAGCTGAGGCCAAGGCAAACCTATAATATTTTAATTTTTAAATGGCAGGATATTTCAACATACTTCTATAATCTACCACTCTATAAAACCCACTGAAGTAATTAGCAATATTACCATGTGTGTATACATATACCTTTACATGTGGTGGTTATAAATAATACTTTATCATTACTCATAAAGAATTTTAAGCTCTTCTTTACCCTCAAAAATGCCCTCAAAGCAACATTTTGACAAGTATCTCTATATTAGATATCATAAACACAAAAAGAAGATAACTCAATGGAAAACCTTGTCTGTGTGCCATTTCCCTAATGGCCAGAGGACAAAACACCACCTGGATTATGAACTGGGGCAGGAATAGCTTTTTTATACTAAGGAAGCAGAGAAAGAGAGGAGGAAAGAGCAGTGATGCTCCTATGCTCTTACAGACACCTGATTCATCCCTCAGGAGAGAAGCAGTGGCAGAGTGCAGGACAGCCTGGACCCATCAAGCACAGGCACCACAAGCCCAACCTGGGAACCCCAGTCTGTTTCCTGACACACAAAAAATTCAACCTGTACAATTTATTGGAAAGATTTACCTTCCAATAAACCTCTGTGTTATTCCCAAAAGTATTTTTAAATATTGATTTGTTTCATTCATCTAGAAAGTTCTGGCGGAAATGGGAAAAGAAGTGTTTATAATAGTGATTTTCCATGCCATCCCTAGGCTTCCCTAAGCTGGATGCCTGAATTTATGGTATATATCCATATTCCAGTTTTGGGAGCTGGAGATTTGCACTGGAGTGTTATTAAATACACTCTGTTCTCAAAGACAACCTCTGAAGTACACTTTTTTTTCATTAAAAAGCTCTCCTCTGATATTCTTCCTAATTAGTATAAGCCAGCACAATCTGTCAAGCAAAAATCACAGTATGCAATAAAATATGCATACTGCCACATTCAGAAAGCAAAATTGAATTGATCAGTCAAGCATTGTGCTGGCATAAAACTGGGAGACCTCTGTTGCTTTGCCAGCACTGCTTTGATTTGAGGTTCAATAGAAACACTCAATGATGAATAGTAAGCTGAGATCTCTCACCACATGATTAAATGAGTTGCAAGTAAAATGTGGAACCTGCAGTAACTGTGTATGCTAGAGACAATTAAAATGTTAATTGTGTTTAATATTTCAACAATTGAACAAATGCCTCAATATAGATATTTTCATCATATGTTGAAATGTGTGTGTATGTGACAAAACAGCTTCAATTCATCTAAACTGTGGGGTTTCAGCCAGCTCTATATCTTGGAAATCAAAGTTTGGATCAACCCCAGATTCTGAAGGATAAGCAAGAACTACAGGACTTCTACCAAAGCAAGATTCCTACAGTGCAGTCTGGGTCTAAAGAAATGCACCCTTCAGCACCCATAACAAACAGTCTGTTTACCAAACAGCTGAACTCTTGCCCCAGGCTTGAAGGAAACAACAACAAAAAGTGTGAGAGGAAATTAATTTTAACATCATATTCACACAGGTAAAATAAACAACAGACACAGCAGTGAAGAGACTCCAGCCGGGATGGATTTACTACAGTGCGAAGACACCTCAAGTCTCAAATGCCAGCACTGTAATATATGCGCTAGTCAACATCTGATGTCACAAGCAGATGCTTGTTCAGACTCACCCAGGATTGCTTAGGAGCAGACAAAGTGTTTTTGCATGCAAAATATGGAGCAATTTTAAAAGTACTTACATATCTGGTTTCACGCCCAGCTGCTCTCTGCAGTGTTGTTGACATCTTGTAAAAAAACAGATATATAATCAATATATTGAGTTACTCTGAACAGTAACTCCAAGAGATTTTCAACATTCTGAGAATCTGTTAACTGCTCAAATTCAGGAAAACTCATGTTTTCCAGAAAGATTCACACCATACCTGAGACTAAGGCATATTTAAGTTTTGTCTGCATGTTTATTATAGAAAATACTGTTTATCAAAAACATTGATCCTGCTCTATTGAGGATGGAATTTGATATAAGAACTCTCATAACAAAATGCTTATTATCAGCTGTAGGTATCATTGTCCCATGAAATTGAAGTTATATTTGCTAACAAAATACAAAGTATTACATCTCCATGCTTTCATTTGCAAGAATTTGCGTTAATTTGACTAATCCATGAAATACCAAGGCATTTACTTATCAGCTCTCTTTTTCTTCCATGTCTATGACCTACTTTTACCCTCCGTTAAGCACTTTCTGACCTCATTCTGAGATCCTCACCACTTTTACCTTGGTCCCTATGCTACATCCTGTTAAGCTCACCTTTTGCCCCGCTTTGTTTGATTTCATGACTACTAAAAGATGCCTTTCATTCTCAATTGTCCAAAGAAGTGTTTTTTGGATACTCTAACTAAGATTGGTAGCAGGTTTTTTCATAACTCCAGATTCTTCAGGCATTGGAAAACATGCTTAGTAACACTGTATTTCCATCTTTCTACTGCTATTACATTTCTGTCTTTCAGCCTCTTGGAGTCTAATTCACTGCTGCATACTGATTGACAGAAGTAATTTCAAAAAAGAAAATTAAATTTGAATTTTATATTCAATATAGCCACTGAGAAATGCTGGACCTGTGCCCTATTCTTGCATGGTGTACTGGACATTCAGCAGGATATTTTGAATGAATTCACTTTTTGATGTGTTCATCTGCCAGAAATTCCTTTCCTCCCATTTTTCATTGGATTTCTGCCATTTTTACTTTCCTATAGCTATGACAAGTAACTTAGATTTACCTGGAGTAAACTGAACATAAGACCTTCTTCCCTAGGTTAGCCATCCTTCTGAACCCAGAAGGCACATCAGTATAACCTAATGAAACCAGAAGTTTAGAAATAGAAAATTAACCCTGCCTCTCACTACCTATTTTTTAGTTATTCAGGAGAAAGAGATGTCACAGGCATCCTCTTTCTGGGTGTGGTGAGACTTAAAATTAAAACAGAACATCAGAGCAAGTCCAACTATTAATTTAATAGTCCCATTATTTGAAATTAATTAAATAATTAACTTGAAAAAAGCCCTATGTTCTGAAAGATGCTTCCAGCCATCAAAGCTAGAAACACTGGAAGCTTTGTAGTAAGGATACATGGATGGGATGAAGTTTGGAAGAAGGGCAGTGACCCTGCCATATGGCAGGCAAGGTATGAGAGATTTGTAGTCTCTGAAGCCTTACTACACTCTTTCATTATATATCTCCTTCTGATTTTAGGATAACATCCTGCAGCAAAGACTGTACTGACTCCAGAGCTACAGTTCTGTCTTCCCACACTTTTTTAACCACCAAACACTTCTGATGTTACGTTTTTCAGCTGCAGCTTTGAGTTGCCATTGGTCTTACTGTTGCAGCAGTTTCTATTGATTTTACCTCCCTTTATAATTACTTGAAAAGAGCCCTTGCTGTAGAGGTTTTATTCACCTACCTTGCCAACATCTGACTCTGTGCTCAGCTGCAGAAAACTTGGAGAAGACTCACATCGGCGCTGGAAAATTTTTGTCAACAGAGAATGGACATATTAATGACAAGAGACAAAAGGAAAGGGAGAGAGTAAGTCCATTCCACATACTGTTTGGTTACCATAGTCAAGGGGTCCTGCAGGACTTGATCAATGACAGCACACAACTCTTCTGTTTGTTGTCTGAGCTGGGCAGGGGAGCACATCTGAAAAGGGAGGATGGGTCACTCAGTTAAACTTTGCTTTTTGCTTTCAAATATAGATCTAAAAGCTGACTAACATCACTACCTCTGAATGAGTGTCCAAAGCAGTGCCTTCAGTCACACCAGCAGGTTTGGTCGGCTCTTCTAATGCCTGCAATTCAAGAGGTATTGGTGTGACACCGAGTTGAAAATTTTGAAAACCAAGTAAACATACACTTTTGCCAATACTGTTTCCAAAGGTGGCACTTTCTCTTTCACCATGAAAAGATGGGGAAAAAAAAGAAGAAATTACAGGCCTTTACGTTCTTTAGGTTACCAAAACCTGATTCAGAATGTAGATATGAGTTTACAGAGAAGAGAGTATTCAAGCAGGGTGAATCATCTCCACTTCTGGAAAATCAGAAATTACCAGTTCAAATTGTCTTCTCCTTCAACAATAGCCCCTCCTTCACAGTAAATGTGACATGGTGAGTGTGCACTGTATGCCATAGAGGTGTTGTGGGCTGCCTGCTGCATGCCAACAGAGAACCACCACCTCTGAGCAGGTGGACAAGGCAGGGACCCAAACACACAGAAGACCCTTTCTTTTCCTTCATTAGATGTTTTCTGTAAAAGGTGTCTCCTGTTTATAGAGGATGGTGATTTCACCTTACAACAAAAATAGTGCTTGTCATTCTTGGGTTTTAGTCTGAAATCAGAAATGTATGGAATTATGTTTACACTCTATTTGTGATCTCACATTAATCAGGTATGCAATCTCTCCAAAACAAAACACAAGCTTCTTGTGTTTGGCTATACCACTCACTTTCCTAGTACCAGTACTTGAAGCAGGTTTGAGAACAGTGGAAATCAGTTTGCCAAACCCTTCACTTTATAAGGGTCACCACACACCCTCAAAAGCCAAAATCCACTGTTCAGTTCCCTTTTCATCTTCATCCAGCATCTGTGAAGCACATCCTCCCTGCCATCACCAGTTTCTGCTTTGAAGTGATTTTCAAATAGATACCGTGCTGAGACCAAAAATTACTCTGGAAGCCTGCTGATGTGTCTGCTGAAGCTGATCTATAGGGAAGGGAACTGCAGGGTTTGTGGAGGTTTTTTTTTTTTTTTTGTTTCGCACATTATATTTTTGTAAGGTTTCATTTTGTTATTTTTGTTTTTATTAAAGTATAAGAGAAAAAAAGAGCATTCCAGTAAAGCCCTTTTTCATGCATGTGGGATTTTGCATTAATGGACTGGTCCCACTGAAGTGGGTATGAGGCTGCCAAAAGCAGGAGATATATGTGCACCTGTGATGGAAATGTCAGAATCTTCAAAAAATTAAAAAAAACAGAAGCGTACTTATTTCTGAGTTTTACTTTGCTGAGTATATTTGATTTCTTTCTTTGTCCAGCTACTGGCAGCATACGTCTGTGTACACCTAAGCAAAAAGTTCATGACAATTTATTTTTAATATTGTTATAATACCACCCACAAATGATCTTGCACAAAAGCACGTTTATGGAGCACCATGTCTTCTACTAAAACTAAAAGTAGTTGCTTTCCAAACATTTCTTCCTTCCTCTCCACCGCTTGGCAAATGTGTTGGCCTTAGAGTAGTTGTAGTTCAAAATGTAAAAAGAATAAGTGATTCACTTTGATATACAGAAATTAATGTAATCTTATTCCAAGATTAATGAACAGAACATGAAAAGATAAATAGTCTTTTTCATCTCTGAAGCCTCATCATTTTCACCCAGCTAGGGTTTCAAAGACGGACAGTCCTGTTGAAGTGGAGGGCTCAGCCAAAGAGAGCTCAGCACTGCACTCAAATACAGTGCCCCTGGTTCAATAAGAAATAAAACTAAGTAGAAGAGTAATTTCAGTACCTATTAGAGTCAGGATTGACAAAGCAGCCTGATGTAGAGGGATGATGAGTTTGAATGTGAGTTAGGAACTTTTAATCAATCATGGGTTTGGAATGGGGAAATATCTAAGTATCTCAAAACTCCCAAGAAACCAGTAAGATAATAAGCATAATAAAGGGATGGTTAAGAAAAAAACTACATGTTTATGTTTCATGTTCACTTCACCAGAATAATAGGTGAACAAAATCAAGGTTAAGAAACAGCTGCCCTGAAGATTTGGATGTTAATTTCCAGAGGAATTACAGCTATATCCAAAAGTCTCTGTTCAGAATCAAGACTGGCTAATTTAAGAATCTATCAGTTTCAGAAACTGAGTTTCCAAATATCTTTCCATTTTGGAGCCTTTGGTGACAAAGGAACTCAGGTGAGCACAGCACCAAGGTTTGTGATCTCCACAGTCCCTCTGAGATACAACCATCATGCACAAGCCACACTAGAAAAAGTTGCAGTGTTCTCCCTTTCTGTACCTTTGGGAAAAGAAGATTTTAATCTTCAAACCAATTAATCTAATTTCATTCACTCTTACACCTCTTAAATTCTTCTTTTTTCTTTCTTTTTTATTTTTCCTATTTTTCCTTTTTCCTTATTTCAACAGCTGAGTTCTCCAAAGAAAGAGTAGAAACAAGTAACTATACTTACTATAACTATCCCTATCACCTCTGCAATGATAATTAATTCTGTTTAATCTGTTGTTAGCTTTTCAAAACACCTCAATTTTTTTCCAGCATGCCTTTTTATTTTCACATTTCCACATAGAAAAAATTTGAGATAAAAATGTAGAACTACTTTTTTTCTAAATTACTGGTGTTATCATGCAAAAATGTTATGTAGGAATGCACCCCATACTCGAGCAGGTGTTTTCACATAGGGAAAGGTTTGAGACTCACCCCTTGTATTTCTTACAAGGGCAGAGAACCAGAAACTTCTTTTCTGTCCTGACAGTAATTGGCTCAATGCCAAGATAAAAATGCTGATAGGTCTCTTTACCTGTTCCTCAGAAATATAGCTAGATTCTATTGGTAGCAAGCCAAATTGTCCCTCCTAAAACACTAAGTATTTAGGAAGGAGCACAAAGGAACTCAGGGGCCTTTTGGAGTGTTTTCAGCAGGGTATCAGAGGTTTCTCAGACACCTGTGCTCAGCTTTTCTTTTGTTTCTGTAACGTTTGTTATTTTACATTTAGTAAACCTTTTACTTTACAAAACACCTCTGAAGAGCAGTCCCCCTGAAATTATTTTAAGCCAGAGACTGATACATTTACACTGGGCTCATAACACTCTGGCCACATGTTAAACTATAACAATGTTATGATTAACTTCTATCTATGTACTCCTGATTAGCACTATCAACAGTATTCAAGATTCACTTCCTATGATGATAGTCTAACAATATTAGAAGTGAAATATTCTAATTTAGACATTCAAATTTTTGATTATAGGTGGAACAAGCTACACCACAATTTAAAAGAACATTGTAGTTTAGATAATGAAAATGTAAAGCAATTTAACTGAAATAACCAGTTGCTGAACCACTATTTGTTTTCCTTGAAAAGGGCAATTTTGGTGGTGTGATGAATTTGTGCCATTGACATCACTGATGGCAAAAACCCTTCCCTCCTCTATCTCCTTTTTGATTGCTAAAACTGTATCAGAGCTGAAAGGATACTGGTAAATCATCCAAACACAATCTCCAGTATTTTGTTAAAAGACTGAAAGGTCCAGGCAACATACAGGAAATGTAGAACATCATTTCATCCACCAATGGACCATATCAAAAGAAAGAGAAAAAATGAATTTTGCCACCTACATCAGACATAGCTTTCTTCTTACTGTATTGTAAAAACTGGACTGAGCATAATTTTCCCATCACTATCTTTTCCTAAGCCCTGAGCACATGCAAAAAAATCATACTGCATAATGGAACTTCACATATCATTGATTCCTTTATCTTTTTTCCTGAATATTCTGGGTGATTAAACTGAAAATTTTACTGAAATTACACTGACTATTTTCTGTACTATAAAATAATTAATACTGAAAGCTGCAAGGCCCATGAAAAATTAGCTTATAGGCTGCTCCTACATTGGCATATTTGATTATTATTACAGACAAACTAGGCCTTTTATTTAGTCCTACAACTGCACAAATTACTGCCTTTCTTTCTTACCATGGAGTATTTGTCTCTAGCCTTGAGAAACACTTTGATGTGAACACACAATCTGGATGCAAGAAATTCACATAGTACGTGCACACCAGACATATTTGGGGAAAATGAAAATCTACTTTTATCAAAATATTCTTAACAAAGTCTTGTCAGAAATGCTTTCCAGGTCCAGAAAGTTCTGACAGGCCTGATAATAGCCAATTGTCCAGCAGTTCAATCAATCATCTGAGAGTGAGAAAAACTGGCTTCTGGGTTCCTGCTGTATGAATTCAAGGAGCAACCTGTATCTCCATTTGCCATGATCATTTCCTAGAGCAATGGATTTTTGATAATACAATAACAAAGACTTCCCTAAAGGCAAGAGCCTTAAGCTGGGTCTTCAATGTAGCTGAATGCTGCCATATTTCCTCCGTTGCATTTCTTCCTTTTCGTTAAAACAAACGAACAAATAGCCAAACAAAACCAGCCAAACAAACAAAAACCACCAAACAAACAAATGAAAAACCCCAACCAAACCTCAAACCCAACATACCCTCTTTTTCCTTCTGCATGCAGAGGAAAATACCTTTTTCTATTTTTTTTCTTCCACAAGGAGAATATGCTGCACTGCCTACAGTCTGTTTTTGTAGGCAAAGGGAAGCAATTGCCAGGTCTTTAGAGTTTTCCAAGAAGTGTAGCAAAATATGGAAAGACTGTTTTACTTTTTCTACTTGGAATTTACTCGGAATTGAATTTATTGTTGTCTGCTTGTTGATAAATGCTGATAAATGCAATCCAGATGAGATAACATTTGCACCTCTTCCGTCCATAGCCAGTCATACCTTGTGCTGTTCAGAAGACTTGGTAAGTGTGGGATCAGCCTCAGCTGTGAAGCAGATTTGTTTCATGACATATTCCATCATCCTGGGTTGTAACACGTGTGCTACACTTCATACCCAGTTCAGGTTGAGGGAAGTCTGAGCAGAATATTTGCAGCACCAAGTCTGTATGCCCATGTTTCCTTTCCATCAAAATGATGCTCAGACAAGGGAAATTCACCCCAATCAGCATGTAGAGGGGATGTATATCTGGACAAATACAGCAAACCCATATTCCTCTGCATAGACCTTGCTATAGACCAAAGACTACTGAATTGTTAAGAAAATACTTTTTTGGTTTGTAAATCCAAAGCCTACAACAGTTTTTGGGTTACATCTCAAATTTTACATAATTCTGAAGTTGGACTTGTTTTAAGAGACTATTTTCAAGGCCCTTGAAAGAAAGTTCATAGGCTGCTCCTACACTGGCCATTTGGTTATTATTACAGACAAACAAGGTCCTTTATCACTCTAAAAGTGCACAAATTATTGCCTTGCTTTCTTAACATGAGGCATTTAAAGTTATGAATTTTTCTGTAGGTCCTAGAAATAAACTCTTCATCTATCCATTTTGACTGAAAGACATTGTAGTATATATTAGATAAATACAACCCCTAAATAACAGACACAATACTTTTAAATAATACCCAGTTCAGAAGTGAATTTTAAATTAGACTGTGACCACATCCATGTAATTGTAGAACCTACACAAGAGTGAGCGTCTGCAGAAGGGTGACTCACTCTTTCAGTGTTAATAAGGCCAGAAAGAATCACAGTGCTCACCTAGTATGACGCCTTTAAACCACAGGACTATCTGGAATATGAGGAGCTAGAGAATTGTCCTGTCTTGATATTTCAATTTTTGTGATAAAAAGCCTATTTCAGTCTCCAGCAATTTTTTCTAGTGGTTAATTAATTCCTTCTGTCAAATTTTTGCCTTAAGCTTATATTAAAATTGTTCAGCTTCCTCTTCTGGCCAGTGGATCCTCTCATCCTCTGTGCTGAAGGGTTCAGGATTGCAGTCTGTGGAGACCCACCTCAAAGCTCTGGATTTGTGTGACTTTGATGCTGACTGACCCTGGTTATCACCAAGTCATTACCAGCATTTCTGCCATCCTCACTCAGGCACCATGGAGCTGTGCACTTGCTGGCGAGAACACTGTCCTGCTATCCTTGCTGCCATCTCAGCTCTCTGCTGAGCAACCTCCTCTTGCTGCTCCCTGACAGAGCCTGACCATGCTGAGGGTAAGTCCCTTTAAAACAAGTTCTGTTCTTCTGACTGTGAAGGAAGTTACAGCCCAGTCTTCCTAGAGATATCCCGGATAGTGCCTTTTGTGAGCAGAGAACTGGTGACGTGAGAAATATCAGGTTCATACAAACTCAAACAGCTGGGAAGTTTGCCAGTGAGGAGATTTGAAGAGTTAAAGCCACATCTGGGTTTCTCAAAGTATATGCATACATGTCCAGCCAGCCTTTTCTTCTCTACTAATGGGCACATTCTTGAACAACTCTGTTTGAGCAAGAGTACTGGAGGATAAGAAGAACATGTTCTAGAAAAAACATTAAGGTGATGAAGGCCTAACGGTTTCATAAGCAGAAGTTGAAAAATGCTGAAAATAAATTAAAGCATCTACACAAACATAAAAGAAAATTTAAGAAAGAAAGTCAGACACCTAGAGAAAATTTAGAGGCAGACAAATCATTGCACCTTATGTGGCACATGAGTGGAAGTTTTCTGTCATGGGACCTAATTAATACCACAGAGGAATTGTTACTAAGATCACCCACAGCAGAACTCTGACTAATTCTATTTCTCATGACCACTTAAATTAAGTAATATAATTACTCACCCAGTGGGGCTAAGTTGACTTCTGACAATGTGCATTTCTAATTTAATCACAGAACAAAGCACTTTTTTAGCACCTAAGGCTAAAAAATGTATCTAAAATTATGTTTGATTTCTAATCATATAATAATTATTTTAATGTTAATAAAACATCACTTATGCAGTTAAAATCTTATTTTCTAAATCTCACTCTTTTAAGTGCTGTGTATAAAAAACTTTGCATAAAATGGAAACAACTTAAGTATTGTCATTTAGCTAGAATATATCATGAGCTCCCCACCCAACACTTTTGAGGAGAATACTTGGATATTAAGGCTTGATAAAATAGGGCTTGAGTGTGCCATGTGACCACTTCATGTTTTCTCATAGGAGTCATTCTCTAAACTCTTATCAGCTAACACAACAGGACTAGTTGAGGAGCACTAAATTAGCTGCTGCAGATCAATAAGAGATTGTTATCCATAGTTCCGAAGATGGAAGAATGCATGTACTCAGGCAATGCTGAAACATACACTTACAAAGTTACTTAGTCAAGAGCTCTCCTGAAGGCAAATCCTATAGCAGAGAATTGATTTCTTATTAGTACTACATGACTCCTTTCACTACTGAAGGATACACTAAGGTTATGATTTTCCATAAATCAGTGGATAACCAAAAGTCTATCCAAACACAGATATCTTTTGAGTTGTTACCTTTTCTACACATGCTGGTGTTAGGTTGCACAAATCAGTTTTATGTATTGGGGATAAGTAACATGCAGTTTGTGAGTCAATGCCTCAGAGAGCACCAGCAAGACCATCAAAAGAAATCCATTTTATTATGAAAAAGTGCAATCAGACAGCTGACATAAACTCACTAGTTCACATCAGGAGTGTGATCTTAGAGTGAGTACCCTGCTCAGAGTTACCTACCTGGCTTGGGTTGCAGAGTGGTGCAGTCTCAGAGTGCACAAACAGTGCCTTTCAGGTGAAGTCAACAATGAAGTGGTACTTCAGGAGTCCACCAAATTCTTCCACCCGCTAACAGGCTTTCTGCTCAAACAAAACCCTCCCAAAATACTTTCTGTATGGGTGTAGAATCTCCTGCATCAGCTATTTTCCTTTACAGAGCCGTTTCTATTGCACCACATTGCAAGCTAAAGCAAACATAACCTTCATTAGTGCATTCAAGATTTAAGTAAGGGAAGGATCAGGTTTTATGCAAATGATTAAAAAAAATCATTCAAGATTAAAAGAACATTTGAAAAGAAAGGAATGTCTCTTTTTTTCTGAAAAAGAATCTGATTTATAGCACTTAACTGATAATTACTAGATCACAATCAGTAAAAGGAAAAAATTCTCATCTTCAAATTTTGTACACAGTTAAGTTCACCCTAACAAATAACTTTAGGCTTTGTAAACTATTAGTGAAATCAACCAAGCTGTATATGTGAATATATATTTAGATGTGTAGTCAGGAATGCTTTAAGAAATTAATCAGAGGCTATGTTCCTCAACTAGGTCTTGAATAGAATGCTTTTTCTGATAAAGCTACAAATTGGATGTTAGCCTGATTAAGCATGTCTTTAAACAAACGCAAGACACTTAGCTCATTGATCATCAGAAAAAAATTTTGTTAAACTTAGCTATTCTTTTAAACAAAAATAATTTGGGAAAAGTATTTTAAAAAAAAATATCCATGGGTATTTTGAACTCTTCATGCAAAGCTTAAATCTTCAATTGACTTTCCAAGTTGAATTGGTTAAGACTATATAGCCCAGCCTTTGTTGACTGTGACTTTGGTACTAAATCAATGCGCTGAAGTCTGGTGTTTGAATCTATCTGCCTGTCCTACAGAAAATGATTGTTACCACAAAGTGCATACTGGGAATGGCCCACTGGCTAGCTCTTACAGTGTTCAGGAAGAATGGAAGTTAACAGAGATCAGAACAATGGCCCGGATGGTTCTCACAGTTTAACAAGACAGCTGGTCAAAATTGCATATTTTGGGATGTTAAATTTACGGGTATAAGCACAGCTGCCCAATAACCATTAACTGACCAAGATCTACTTATTGTCAGGTCCCAGAACAGCAGCACTTCAGACACTTTCCAGTAACAAAACAGGTTTTGAGATGTTGCCATAAAAGGCAATGCCTTTAGGACACTAGGAATTTTTTTCCTTTATTATAGTAAATTGATTTTCAGAAATTCAGATTAGTGAAGTCTTTGATCTTCATTGACTGTGGTTGAACCTGAAAAATGGCTGGAATTATAATCCTGAGTAGTTAGTTCCCAGAATTTACATTCTGCAAAAATGTCAGAATTTGTACACGAAGTTGAATGGTCCCAAATATACAATGCAATGCCCATGTCTTTGAGCAAACACTAACCTTCTGTTCCATAAGCAATGTGTTTGTAGGGATTGCTGCAAATGCCTTGTAGCTTGTCTTGATCTTGTACTGCTAAAAGGGTAAACCAGAAAGCAGGAAGAGAAGTAAAACAGGGTAGAAAAGAGAGAGAGGGAAGAGAGGGGAAAGGTACGACAGAATGGAAGACAATTACAATCATCTTGCAGACACGTTGCAAAAAACAATGCTTATGAATTTCCTAGAAACGCTATTTCTTTAAAAAAAATCTAGTGTTTCTCTTAAGGTTTTAAAGTCTGGTAATGTACGTTTTGCTTTTAGGAATGAAGTAAGACAAAGCAAATTCCCTCTACCTTATAGTTATCAAAGTAAGTTTAACCACTTTCTGCTGACTACTACCCTTAAATGAATATCAGGAAAGGCTGTAAGTTTTTTCCATGTTTTCTTGTGACTTGATATGAAAATGCACAGCTATTTCTGTCAGTACATCCACTTTAACAACTTTTGCTGAGTGGTGTGATTCTGAACCATGAAATCAGAGGGATTTCTGTGATTGGCTCTCATGAGACTGATTATGATCCTTAAATGCTGAATTGCTTGTTTGAGTGGATAGATCATTTAAATCTTCATGCAGCTTTTCATCTCCTGAATAAATAACTCCACCACCCAAACAAAATAAGTATAGGAACTTTCACACTCTAACAAAGCTAACAGAACTGGCAATCTAAACCATACAAAATGTATGGGTTTGGGCATAAAAACTCTCAGATCAATGTCAAAAATTATTATTTTCAAATAATTTATATTTTAGACTATATTAGTTTGCCCAGTTATTTTAAAATCTTTACAAACTATATTTTTTACATTTTCTTTGCAAATATAGAGGCTGAATTCAGTAATTTCTAAAAGATTGATGAGATTCTTCTATATTTATAGGAGTTCAAGAGGTAGGATTCTTAATCATATGACTGCTAGAATTTTTATTATTATTGTTATTATTATTATATTAAATAGATATTTGCTACCTTGTTTTCCCTTTTAGAAAACAATCTGACAAAAAATTAATAAATTCACACAACAATAGACTTTTTAGTTAGTGATTGATTATTTCTGTGACAGTCAGCCAGAAATAAAGCTATGTGTTAATCAGGTCAGGTTTTTTAATGTACCATTACCTGCAACAGTAAATACTGGTGAGTATGAGATAACATTCTCATAATATTCTGAAACAGCATGTTGCACTTTGGGTCATTGTTTACTTTTTTTTCCCTTTATGTCTACTAACGGTCTCGATGGCAGCAAAATAGGCAAAATTTTAACTCAGATAAGAAATTTATTCACACACCTGTCTTGAAATAGTGTAGGACAGAGCCTTTTAATTCTTTCTATGCATAATATTGTTTGCTTTTGACTTCACTCATTCTCATTTGGAAACTTGAGAAATGAGTCATTCAAGAAGTCAGTAATCACAATAATAATTTTGAATTAACAGCTTGACAAAGCAGATGAATGCAAATGCTGGAACTGAACTTTTTTCCATTTTTTGGTGGGTGGGGTTTTAGAGCATGGACTAGTAATTCATATGAGATTTAGTGATTGTAACTTGCATATCTACCATTCAGTTTTTTCAGTCAACACTATTTTTTTTAATAATCACAGGCTTTTCTACAGAATTAATCTCATCCCAAAGCAGGCAAAAGAGAAAGGCAAAATAAAATCATCTTCTCAATACTCTATATTCTCTCCACTAGCTGTAATAGAATCACCTAAACTGTGTTTGGATATGTAACATTCAAATGTCAAAAGTCATTTGAGTTGAATCCTGACCTTTGAACATTTAGACAGCAACACTGCATAGCTCCATATACAAAAACTATATGTATAAGTTTAGTTATGCATAATTAAACTTATGTTTAATTATTTTAAACTAAAAATAAAATACTGATCACTGAGACAGAAGACCAAATTCCAAATATTAAAATAGGCATATTCAGAAAATGTATCTTTGATTATAATTGATATAATTTTTTGACTAGGTCTATATATTCAAATAGGAAAAATCAAACAACACGGATGAATGGTACCCCATGAAACCACTACATAGTTTTTTCAAACCAGAAAGATAGAAGTTGTTATTCTAACAACTGTTCCTGCAGAATTTATCTCTCCCTACTCTGCCTCACTGTCCATTTTGCTATATTAGATCCATGAGGACTCTATTAAAGTATCTACAAAGTCTAGGAAGAGGGCTTTTATTTCCTGTGGTCACCCAAAGTTAACACTTCTGTGGATTTATGTTTATATTCACTTTGCAAAACATTCCCCTTTAAAAATCATTAACAAATATAAACCAAGGGAAAGCACATGCTTCTATATACACATACAAAGAGTTAAACAAATTAATAGGTTATCCTTTGATTTGCATTAATTGGTGCATTTCTAAATTCTGTTTTAATAGATGTTGGTTTAATGTTTGTCTTAATGTTGGTGCATTGACTGTTGAAGCAACATTAAGGTTGAAAAATTACACATGCCAAATTATACACACCAAAGGCAGGCAGGTTCTGTCTGTTTTCCCCTCAATGTTCACTTAGCACATTCATACATGAAAAGATTTTGTCACGTGTCAACAGTTGTCAGATGAAGCAATCTGCTTTTTGTCTAGTTATGAAGTTGAGCTGATTAATACTAAAGAGACCTAAATGCTGCTTAGGATATTAAAGTTGTCTCTCCTCAAAACCTTTCTTTCCTCTGGAAATACACTGAGATTTGAGGCTGGAGTGCCACAGAATAGCCTGCTACCATTAACACATCAGCAAAGTTTAGTGAGCTAGACCATAATCTATGGATGGAAGTAAATGAGAGAAGGAGGGAGGGTGAATGGACAGTATTACTAACAGTAGATGAAGTCTCAGACTCACATGAGAGACCTTTACTGCACTGAACACCCAGCTGTATTAAATATAAATATTTGAGGTCTTCCACATCTCCAGCAGAGTCAGCTTTGTCTACATGATTAAAAATTAGTCTGGTCTGTTATACAGGTGGACACCATCCCAGTCTCCATGGGATGGTGGAGCAGTATCAAAAGTGCCACCATACTGCATGATATTAATAGGAAAAGGGACAGTAGGAAAGACAGGAGTATAATAACCTCTGCAAATATAAACCCAGGCAATAGCTCTGTCCCAAGCAGAGAATTTCCTTACTGCCAGAGACCTCACAGTGCTCAAAGCATCAGCTAGCAGGAACTGCAACTGTTTTGCAATCTGCAGGCCTGTTCATGCATTACAGTTTGCTCTCATGGGCTTTTTTCTTGGAATTTCTACAATTTCATAGCTCTTTTTGTTTCATTAACTGATACTGACAGGGTGTAAAACCACTGCACAGCTCTGCTAGGCACAATGGTTCTTCATGACTTGTTTGGATTTCAAAAAAACCATTCATGACAATTGCTACTTTGTGCTGATTTTAACCTCTCATTTCCAATTAACATTTTTAAGTCACCCCTGCCATGGCCAAGCTGTTAGGAGCAAAACTGACACAACCTGATCTGGCAGACAAGGTTGTAATTTTGTGCTGTGATCAAATAAATCAATAAACTATGATAGACTTTGTGTGATGGACAGAGCTCAGATATGAGTTACAAGAAGAGAACACAGCACAAGGGAAGAACAGAGTGCAAAGATAAGATAAAAGAGGTTGGAAAGCCTCCTGCACCTCTGCTGCCTTCTGCAACCCCTCCTTTATGCATAGCAGTTCCTCTTGCTTTCACCTACCTGCTGCATGTTTTTGGATATCCTTCCCAAGATACACCTCTAAATCTGCAGTGTGGCTGGTTCCCAAGCCCTCCTGCAGCGATTGCCATCATTGCTTATTCTCAGTCTGCGATGGCTCTCCTGCCTTTGGGTGGATGACAAACAGCAGGAGCATGGCTGACCTGCCAGGTGTGAGACTTTTGTTTTTGCAGCAGTTTGGGCTGTAGGAATCTTGGCTTTTCTTTCCCCCTCATCCTCTATCTAGCACAGGATCAGAGAGCACAAAGGAAAGGGAAGAAGTGGGAGACTGTCCTCGTCTTCCCTTGCTGGCCCTTGGCCACAACGTCTTTGCTCAGGCTGAGCTCATTATCACCTCTGGGCTAGTCCCAGGGTAGCTGGGGTGAGGAAAGCTCCTGGGAAGTGAGAAGGACAGACGGGATGCAGTGCTTGGGAATCACTTATCAGTGGAACAGCTAGTTAATCAATTAGATTAAACTGCTTCTTACTCAGCCCTGCATCTAAGATCACCACACTTGTATTAACTTTCCCTGGGAACACATACGGATTTACTTTAGAATGGGGTGAATATAACATGTTTCATGGTTGATTTTTGATGCACCAGGATTTTAGGCAAGCTTCACAAATATGTGTACCAAATCTACATCAGAGCCACTGGACACAAATACCTCTTTAGTAGTAAATCATCTTACTCAAAAATAAAGTATCTTCTTTTGTATGCTAAAGGGTTCCTAAAACATCTTCTCCATAATATACAGAACACATTGCTAGCAATTTGAAAGGTAGGATTTAATTTTCACTATCTTCACTATTGATACAAAACCTGTTCCTTTTCCACATTTTTTCCACATCCCATTTATTTTACTAGCATTCTGCAACATGGATGTGATTTTTTTCCTACAGGGATAAAGAACTATTATAAAATAAGCATGCACCAAGAGTACCTTGGGTTTGATGTTTTCATGGTCAGGAGGCAGGGAAAAAGACTGTGGTGAAGTCAGCTCTCTGGGTCTTGATGGCAGTGTGCCTGGTGACTTGTCTGAGATGGGAGATCTGCACTTTAACACTGATGAGGTGGCAAAATGCTCACGTCTCGGAGAGGAGGACTCAGGCCTAAAATTTGCTTGCACCAATGAAGAATTAAGTTGCAGTGGATGGGAATCAATATTACCAGTTCGTGGAACCAGTGGGGTAGAGTGAGGCCGTGGAAGAGACCGCTGCTTTGAGATGCTAGAAGGGGTAGGAGGGGAGACACTGATCTCCTGAACAGATGTTTGGGGTGAATCAGATTTAGATCTAGAGGGTGAGTGCAAAAGACCTGGGGAAGGAGATGAGTGTTTTTCTATGGTGGGAGACAATGCACCACTAAGATTGGTAGAAGGAAGCAAAGGATATGACCGGCAAGTAAAGATGGGCGAGTAAGTGTGTACTCTCTGAGACTTCTGACATGCCCAGGACTTGGAGGCAGAATACCCCAGCCCTTCTGGAGAAGGAGAGGTGGGGTATGCAAAGGAAGAGGGAGCTGGGGCACAAGGAGGAGGCAGTGAAGACTGCAAATCTGGAGAGGCAACTGATCTTTTACGGGAGGAGACAGGGGATGACAAAGAATTTTGGCAGTCTGGAGAAAGTGGTTGAACAGGAGGCTGCTTTTTAAGAGAAAAGGACCTTGCTCGAGGGGTGGGATAAGCCTGGGAAGATAAAGGCAGATGCTGAGCCCATCCTGAAAGCAAATAATCCTCTTTGCTGGGAGAATCTGGCCTTATTGGAGGGCTTGAAACAGATTTCTTGGGGGTTGGGGGAGTTGTTTTAAACTTTTGGTCTATTCCAAGTGTTGAGGAACTAAGGGAGCTAGGGGAAAATGTGGGACAAGAAGCAGGAGAAAGTGGTCTCCGCTGAGAGGAGCCCGATCTCAAAATAGCAGTCAAGAGAGTCAGTCTGGTTGGCAGAGAGGATTTGACTCCTGACTTGGCTGAATTTCCTCTGGATAATAATGTCTGTGGGCAAGGCTCATTTATACTACATATGGTCAAAGAGGACCCGTAAAGAGAGGGAGGAGACAAAGGTTTAGGGCTAGGAGATAATGAATGTGTTATTATATTTACAGGGAGAGGAGACAGAGCATTCAAACTTTTGGAAGAACTGGGGGATACAGACTGAGCTAAAGATCCTTGAACTTCAGTTGAACATGGAGGATTGGAGGAAAGACTTGGACTCCTTGCCAGAAGAGAGGATGTGTTGAAGCCTCCCATGTTGCAAACACATCCAGGGCTATAGAGACTTGGTATTTGTCGGTTATCAGACAATCGAGGAGCAGAGTACCAACTCTTTGATGCAGAAGAGGATATTTTAGACATTGAGAGAGATGGACTATGGGAAGCAGACTGAAAGTAGAGAGATGAGTCTTGCTTAGAAAAGCCAGCTGCTGACTGCCAGTTGTTACAGGAATCTTCCAGCGAAGAGGCTTGATTCATGTTAACCATGGTACCGCACGCTACTTTCTGATTAATTGGAGAAATTAAGTGGACAGCAGGTGGTTTAGAGGAAAGATGATCAGAGGTGGAAAGAGTAGAAATTAACTGGAGAGAAAAAAAAAGAACAGAATTGTTAAAATAGGTGGAAATTGTGGAACTGTTAAACACCCCACATTTCAGTCCTGTGGTCATGCATATAGGGTTTCCATTAGTACTGCAATGTGGGTTAAAAGCATAGGGCTGTTTTAAGCTTGGACATAGAGCCTGATGGATAAGGTCCTCACAGGGAGGTGACTGAGGCAGACAAGCTGTGTGATACTTTGGGTTTATGAAACCTCAGTTTTGTTGATATAAACAAGGTTCAAGGCTACAGTAGTTTTCATTTTAGGTAAAACCCAAGACAGTAGTGCCATGAGTGTCTGGAATCATGTGATACCATCCACATTATATAAACACAATGGAGGTTAAGAAAATTGCAATAGTGCCCCATCTCACTTTGCCAGTTCAGTGGAAAGCAGCCTTTCTAAAAATAGGATTCAAGTCAAGTGTTCTTTTTCTCGTTCAGTAAACAACCTCTCCTGCAGCACTGTGATATCAGAATGAGAAATTTGCTTGGGACTACTTAAATCAGACACCCAGTCTGCTTTTCACTTCTCCTGTCATTCACAGAGCAGAGCATTTGACAGTTTGCAGGCATGTAAGAGTCCTTATCCCCTTCTCCACAGTCTTTTGATACACTAATAAAACAGTAATGAGCTCTTTCATGAGTGTCTTTTTTCTTGGGTCTATTCTAATTAGGATTTGTCAAAACTAATTAGAGCATACAAGTATATTATCAACCTGTTATACAGTTTCATGCTTCTAAAGAAAGAAGTTCTCACAAAATCTTCCAAGTTATTATAATGTTGAAATTAAAAACTGAGGTATACACAATATGAATAAAACATATCGGTATAAAATAGTGATTAAAGTCAACTGTAAAATCAAAAGGATACAAATTGTCACCTAACAAATTTGACTGAGCAATTTGAAAGCAGAGAAATTGACTCTAATTTCATCAAACCTGATGTAAATATAAGAACACCTATTTAACTACTGTTAGACATCCTGAAAATATTATGCAGCTCTATAGAGTACAATTATACCATTCAGTTTCAACACACGGCTTGCTCATGGCTGTGGCTCAGCCTATGAATTAGATTTTTTAATACATTTGTCATACCTATAACAGAGAGGAATGATGATGATGATAATGATGATGATGTAATACAGTATTGATAGGTCACAAAAAAATAAGAACAGAACAGCTAATTTTCAAGTGAAAGCACATGCTCAAAGAAGCTGTGACAAAAGAGCAAGGCTTAGAAGCTTTCAAGGGCAAAACTAGGCCTAAATATGGGCTAAACACACACTTCAAAACCCTATTAGCCCTTATAAGTTAAAATCAGTGAGCTCTTCCTGCTAATTGATGCCATAGAAACAGCAAGCCTTTTAAACCAAAGACACTTTCTGAATAAGGTAACTTGAGAAAAGCCAGGTCAATGCTTTGATTTATAGGAACAAACACAAAACATCCGAACGCCATTACAACAAAACTAACTTCCCCTTGTTTTAGACATGTGTTTAGGAGTCCCATTTCAAAGTGGAAATTCAACAGATGCATACAGGGCAAATATTGGAATATAAAAATTAATGTTGTTTATATCATTGTACCTATATTCTATTGGATTGAGAAATTAGGACTCTTGATGAAAATGTTGCTAATTAAGAAGAAGCAAATGTACTGGAAATTGAGAATAATTTACCAGTATTTAATCATTATGAAAAAATATTATTAAATATGTCATGAAAGATAAAATTATTTAACAAGTTGAAAAGCAGTCTGGTAACAAATCTGATAATTTGGAGCAGCCTCCTGAATTTAATAATGAATTCTGGAAATTAATCAACTACCAAAGCAGAGCAGGGGTATGAAATCTCTTTATTTAAAATAGAATAGATAAATTTCCCTTACAAAGACAACAGATCAAAAGAAAGTGAAGAACAAATATGAAAAGTCATAATAAAAGAACAGGATGTGCACTGACTTTTAATTAGTTAAAACTTAGTAAAATTTACAAGCACCTGCAAAAATGTTCATGGTAACAAATGAAAAATATGCTCCTGCAAGGAAGATAAAGACATTTTGCAGTATTCTTCCAGTTTAAATACCACTGAACATTTACATGCTGAGCTAATTGAGCCATTAATTGAGCCTTCAGAAATGATTTTGCTATTGAAACACAGTATTAATAACCATATCTATAGATTATCATCTTATTTATAGGATCAGAAAATCAAAATCAAAGTGGGTTGGAAATGACTTCCAGAGGTCATCTAGTCTAGTCTCCTACTCAAAGCAGGGTTCTAAGTGGCACCAGTGGCTCAGATCAGCTGTGGCCGTGTCTCCTCAGTCTCCAGAGCGCTAATGGAGCTCCAGCACCCCCAGGCAGCCTGTGCCAGTGCTGCACCACCTCCCACTGGGGAAGCTGCTTCTGATGTCCAGGTGGGATCTCCCACGCTGCCATTTGCTGCTGTTTGCTGTGATCTGCAGCCATTGCTGCCTCACCTGCCCCTGCAGAGAAGAGTTTGGCTCTGTCGTGTCTGTAGCTACCCTGTAAGTGGTTCTGGCAGTTGCCAGATGCCTTCTTGGTTGTCTCTTGGTGGGAGTCAACAAAGCCAGCTCCTTCAGCCTCAGCTCACGTGTGCCCCAGACATATTTATGCTTTTGTGATGGACCCCATTCCCTTCCTCATGTCTCTCTTGAATTTGAGGGTTGCTGGCCACCAAACTGAGCGTGGCTTTATAGTTGCAGCCTCAACAGTGCCAGGTGAGATATAATAATTTCCCTCAATCAGTGGGGTATTTTTCTGTTCAGTTTCTCTACTGGTTTAAAACCCTCCTGTAGGTGAATTGGATTACTGCAGAAGTGAGTGACCAAAGTAGTCTTGTGTTTCTTTGTTCTGTTATTCAACTGCAAACCTTTTTCTTTCTCATGAGCACCTCAGATATACACGTCCCAAAAATGTATGAAGAAAGTTGAAATAGGTGGCAAGGTTACATTAAAACAAAGGCATAAAGGCACTTGAAAAAGATATTGATGCCTTGTATTTAATCATTCCATAATTATCAAAGTGGACATAATACTAGTTAGTATTGAGCCTTCTCCAGGAGACCTTCAGCACATTTGAAATGGCAGAACTGAGGTCATTCTGGTGAGGTCACATTGTTTTGGAAGGGCACAAAATATGTGGTTAGTTATACCAGCAAGACCATGAAAGATGTGCTAGTCAAACAGGAAAAGGGAAAGAGTGTGCAAACCGAGAGCCCAAAAGGCAGAAATCGTGTCTGAATGAATCATGTCTTCAATTTACACCTGATCCTAGGCCCAGTTTACCATGCTTTGATCTCAGTAGTATCTTCTTATACATAGGAAAAAATAAAAACAAATTACCTACAAGGACTGCAACCTGAGGACCAGAAAGTCAGAAGGTAACACCAGAAACTGCAGAAAATTTGAAAAAAATCCCTGGAGACAACACAGTATATCAGACTGTGAGCTGAGACCCAGTTAATACAGTCCAGTTTCTCCCAACAAAGAAGGTGCATTGTCAAAGCAATGGCAGGAGTTTGTAGGGACTCCTGACTTATTTGTCTGGAAAAGCCAAACCAGATGGCACTCAACAGACAGAGGAATGTCGAGTGATTTTGAGTAACTAAAAATCCTTCCAGCTACTGATCCCTCACAGACAGTAAAGAAATTTCTCCAAGTTGAGCTCATGCCCTGACATTCAGGGAAGCAGACATCCTGCTCAAGGGTATATTCCCAAAGCCAGGAGTCAGTCTGACTCTCTCTTGTATGGCTAGACTCTCTTTAACATTAAAAAAAAAGGAAAAAAAAATCTCCAACACAATGTATAAACATTAAACTATTACCAAAAAGTTCCAAATGTGAGTGGAATAACAGATTATTTTTTTCAGACTTTGAATGTAGAGTGGCATTTCCAACATCAGTCAGGACCTCTATGTCTCACAGAACAGATTTTTTTTTTTTTTTTTTAATTACTTTCCTTTTTTCCCTTCTGTTTAAACCAAGTCACAAATGAATGAAGATGAATGAGCCCTCTGGGTCTGTTAGAGGGATCTCTTGTGCAACACAATGGCCTGCAATTCTGGTCCTTGCTTTATTCACATCTGACAAGAAACTCATTGTCTAATTATGCTTTTAAGTTAACATAATGTTATGTGCAATAATCCTTAAAAGGGACATGATACTGCCCTTATAAGCCAAGAACTGGAAAGGTAGCCCATATATGGAATCCTTTATAAAAAGGAAATGTACCAACAGATAAACCATGCATCTCTTTAATCTTTTCATAGCTTTCCCTTCATTTCAGAAGTGATGATCCCTCATTAGATAACAAGTCAGAAAGAGTGATGCCTAAGGAAACACCTTAGAACCAGAACAACAGTAAAAGGCAGCTTAGTAAAAACATCTTTTTATGAATCAATAGAGATACTGAGATATGAAGGTAAAGATACTGAGATAATGAAGACTGAGGAAGTACAGTCTTGAAAACTTTTGACTAAAGAATAATGACAATCATTAAAATATGCAATTACCCATATTACATACTGCCTCTCTTCCTGCTCAGGTGAATAGTTAGCAAAGTTGGGCTTAATTTCTTGTTCTGTGCAATCTTTATCTTCTGTAACCTTACCAAACAAACCCCTCTTACTTCTCAAGTCACCAGAAGCTTAAGAAAGATTCAACATAGGAAGTCTTCTGTATAGTATTCCAAAATTCACCCAATGTCTGTAAAAGCTTTTCAAAAAAAAAATACCCAAGTAAGCCTGAACATTGCTAAAGTGAATTTGTATCCTCAGGACAAGTATTCTCTTACAGGCTACTTCCTCTATGTATGCTTACCTATAACTCTAACCTTCCTCATGGAAAATTCTCACTGACTTTACTGGGAGTTTCTCAGAAGAAATGAACATTTCATACTGCTGTTAATCCCAAACCAGAGTGGATTTCTTATTTACGTCTTCAATCAAAAATTGACACTGAATTTGATGAAAAATTGAGCAGCAAAAGTATTTCAACACAAGATAGGAAATCCTATTAATTTTCAGAAACAAAGTAGCCACACTTAACATTTGTTTTTAAATTATCAGTGAAGAATTGCATTTTCAAGTGATGGTAACCCAGTCAAGACAAAGGAAATACCTGAATTTATTTCATGTGAGAAGGACATTGCTATTTTGCTAAAGGTAGAATTCTCCATTGCATATACACCCTTCAATATATATCAGTGTTCTTCCCAAGATGAGAGACATTAACTTTTCATGCAGCAGTTTAGATGCATTTTGTAAACAAAACATTTCAAAGACCCTTTTTGGAAATGTCCCATGGAGAATTGAGAATTTAATAAGTCAATAAATGCATCTATAAAGATCCACATAAAATAGAAATTTCATCTTCATTAGTTCTTTACACCTGTGCAAAGTCAGGTGTACCAACCAACAATCAGAATAGTAGGATTTTTACAGCCTCTTTCTCTTGCATAAAGAACTGCAAGCGGTGCTCAGGAGAAAAAAGAATCTAGGTCTGGGAAGTCTGATGCTAATAATTCAAATTATCTCGAGGCTTCATTGATTTCAATGACCTTACCAATTTAGACTAGCTAGGAATCTAACATCTGATTAACTTGCTGTCATGATGAGCTGCTTTTAAAGGAAAGAATAGATCTGTCTCATCTGCTCCATGCACACACCAGAATCATATGGAGAGGCAGTAAGTCAGAAGGGTTGGGCCACCTCCTTAAGGTTCAAATGTTTCAGAAATGGCCAATGAAAATGTTAATTAAAGAACAAACTGGCCCAGCTGCTGTACAAACTGGCTCCATACCTTGAAATGTTTAGAAAGCAAAAGTTATCTCTGAAAAGCTTGTTACCTGATGCTTTTGTGGATCAGTAGTGCTGTGAGAAAGTGCAACACCTGGAAGGTGCCCATCTCCAGGAGGTTTCCCTGCCCCAGTGGCAGGGGAAAATTGGGATGTGGTCAGCAGCTGAGCACTGATGGGATTGTAGCCATTGGAGGGCTGATGAACATTGTTCGAGGCAGCAGCTACTTCATCTTCATCACCGGAGTCCGTAATCAGGATAAACTCAGCCTTAAAAAGGTCATTCTCCTGCATATCTCCTTTGCTTGAATTACACCCCAGGGACTGGAAAGCTGTTCGGGTGCTGTCTGTACAGACAGTGGACACACAGTCTTGTTTGGCCCCACTCTTTAAGACCAGCTCATCAGACTGCAAAAGATACAAGGACAAAAATCCCAATTAACTGCATTTTATTTGTGTTCCCCAAAATGTGAAGCAATTTTGGCTTTAGTTAGTGGCTGTCTCTGCACTACCAAAAGCGCAGTAGGCAAATGAAGAATTGAGGCATGAGTACTCAGCACAAGCCACTTCCCCAGGGAGTCCCAGCTTCCAGCCCCCAGACAGTGCTGTGGGGGCTGCCTTCCCAGCAACTCAGAGAGCACCAGGGGGCTGTGAGCACAGCTGTGAGCCCAGACACGGCGGGCGCGGGAACCGAGCAGGAGGGTGCAGTCAAGCCCAGTGAGCTGTCAGGCCACGCTACACCAGACACGATGGGAAGGCAGCCCCACCGCGGGATCCACGGAGCAGACAATGCTCCTCAGAGGAGCCTGACAGACAAATCTGGGACAAAACATATACATATTAATGAAGAAACAAAGGCCCTTAAGACAAGGCATTCTCCGAGGAGAGCAAACAGACTCAGAGGTCAGAGAGCTTTACTGTATGTTCAAGCTTTGCAGCACAGACCACAATTGTTCTTCGTATTTTCTGCAATTTCCACATCCAGCATGTCATTTCTCAAGCATGCTTCAGATGAAAGCAGAAATAGTGCGGATTGCACATATGACACACATATCATTAAATCATTCATTATTGAAACTGCTATTGTAAATCATATTTCCCTCAGAGGAAGAATCAGGTAAATTAATAAAAATATTGTGTACTGCAAGAGGAAGCCTCCAGATGGGGCTCATATTTGAATGCTGCTTGAGGAACATTACAAATTTTCACTTCACTTGCAGGTCCATGAGTCCTGGAGTTCAGTTCTCTGAAAAAATTTTGGACCACAAAGGGAGATATCACCATTATGAGTATAACAGTGTTATTTTGATTATCTGATGTTGGCTGTTGAAATATTGTTCTAGACATTTTAGAAGAGGGACTAATCTGTGCTATGAAGGCCTCAAAACTACATCAAGTTTCCTCTGTCTAAAGAGAAATACACAGGGATGGATGACAAGAAGACCTGATTCTGCCTTACGGTGGGCATTACTTATAACAAAACCAATACTGAGCAGCTGTACATGTAACTAATGAGTTAAATCACCTGGGGATAATATTCCAGTGAATGTCTCATCAATTACGTCCATCCTTTGCCCAAACCTAACCCCTTTTTGACAGATAGGACACTGAAATGCTAGAACATGTTCAAATCAGAAGGCTGTGAACTCCTGTGAGAAGCTTATTACATGAAAAAGCACCCAGAACTGCAGCCCCAGCAATGTCCCAGGGAAGGAGCTGTTACACAAAAGAAGAATTGCCATAAGCATTAATATTAACCTGAGGATTGTGGTAGCCTTTCAAGCAGCATGGAATAAAATAAGAGGACATTAACTGTTGTGAGGCAGGAAAGCAAAGACAAACAAAGGGCTGACTAAAGGAAGGTGAGCCAGTAATGTTGCACTGCTGGGTTCACCATTGCAGGAAATCACAGGGACAAGTTTCCAAAAATCAAAAGCTCACTTCCACTTTGATTCATTACTATGCAGCTATGAAAGGAATTGGCACCTTTGTGGAAGCCACAGCACTGGCATTTGCTGAAACCAGGATCCAGTGAACAACTCCGGGTCAATTTCCATGTGATAACACTCCTTGCACCCAACCCTTGCTGTCATGCAGATCTAGAAGGAATCCCCCTCATCTGCCACTCTGACTGACAGAGGACAGAATTGAGATGGTCAAGGGTTTCCTTACAATGTAAAGTTTGCCAAAGGCAAAGCAAGCTATTGAGCAGACGTTTTCTCTTGCACAATGATTCCACATCTTGGTAATTAAACCAAGCACAAGCCAAGAAACCATTCAAGGGAAAGAGCTTCAGTTCAGCAATGTTTAGAATAAAATTTTCTTCATTTTTGAAGAAGTGGAAAAAGTAATGCAAACAAAAATCTACCTTATTTACAATTTTTTGGTTGCTCAGTTCCTTTGGGTCCTCTGGAATTGTCACAAGGAACTTGGAGATATCCACAACCTCAAAATGAGTTGGAAGTTGTCCAATGGATGGTATGAATGTGAAGGTCAATGGTTTGGTTCCAGATTCTTGAGAAGAGACCTACAAAACACAAAATTAGTTTAGCTTCTTTATCCAGATAAAGAAGATTTTTATCAGAGTTGAGATAAAATGAATAACATTAAATAATTAATCTACATAACTTACATGTCTGTTATTAGCTCTACTGGCCATTGTTTTGGTGGGGTTTTTTTAATTGGCTAATTGTGTATTAAAGCCTTATTTAACAGACAAAATACTGCCTTGGTTATACTCATCAACATTCTCTATATTCTAGTGGTGTGGCACAGCAGACAGAAAAACTTTTGTTTCATAGCTTGGTATTCTTTCAATTTTCCATAACAAAATCAGAAAACCATACTCAATCCATTTCAAGGCTGTTTTTATCTTTGTTTAATTCCACTTTAGTAAGACAAAAATTCAATTTTATCAGTGTATCTAGGCAAATTAGAGCCCCTAGAGTATTTGCTTAACAAAAAACAAATTGGAAAAACCTTTGCTCTGAAAAAAAAAAAAAAAAAAAAAAAAAAAAAAAAAAAAAAAAAAAAAAAGCAAAAGATGTTTACATTTTCTAATGCAAACACAACTAATTTTAAGCAATATCTGAAATAAATTGTGATTTAAGTATCTTCTCCATTTACTTTGGGCTTTCCAGCCACATACACCAACTAACTGCTTGTCTGTCTACTTATTTCTCCCTTCCCCTGTTGCCCTCTCAGTAGGTCTGTGTATGTAAGGCCTGAGCGCACCAAAGACAAGAGAGACTAAGTGAAGGCAATTTCACCTAAATGTTCAATTTTATCACAGTGCTCTTTGATCACTTGAATCCCCTTCACAGGGATGGGAACAGGGAAAAGAAGTCCATATCATCATAAAACTCTCAGCTGCTTTGCCAGATATCAGGAAGAGGAACTGCACGTCTTTGTAAGGTAAATAGAGGGAACCACACCCCAAAGCAGTGAACCTGACATGCTGACTTTCTTACTACTTGTTGATGTAAAAAATTCTTTATTCTGATGCAAAACTATGGAGTACATTGATTTTCCTTTGTTATATCATCTGATGTAAACCTTATGACTGTTAATTGTCTTTTCAATGAACCCTAATATGCAGAGGCTTGAATTGTTTTGAATCATACAGGAAAACAGGATTATTCCTTCAGCTCCTTTTGTTTTTCCTTGCTTGCTTGCTTGCTTGCTTGCTTGCTTGCTTGCTTAAGGTGAAACAAATTGAAGAGCTATGACTCTCATTATGCTTCTTTCTAATTTGCATCCAAGTAAATAGCAATTACAGACCAGAGTGGAATTATGGTTTACATTACTTGATCATCCTGTGGCTGGAACATTAGAACAATGGACACAAATTTCCAGTTTTAAAAATCTCTAGGCAAACATTAGTTACTTCTAGTTACAGCTGCTTCCTGGAGTGCTTGGGCAAAACAGAGGAAGGTTATTTGTAGAAATGCTATCAACTGCTCTTTCCTCCACAGTTTGGAAGAACTGTGCTCTCTCAGACACATCCAGGTGTGCAGGTACAAGGTGCCCTCTTACTTTTACTTCCCCCTCCATTTGACACAAGTGACCAAGCACTGGAATATATAATACATGGCCTGAATCAACAGCAAAAGAGTAACAGCTAAATCCTGCACCATGCCAGGAGGTCGGGTTGTTATTTTACGTGAAGGAGACACAACAGCTCTGTCCTCCTCTCAGGAGCTAAGGTACTTGAGTCTGATCATTGCTATTCATAAAAGAGAAACACCATTTTTAAATATTATTAGCCAGCACATTAAACACCTCGTCCTTGCACCTGATAAAAGCCAGCAGAATACCATCAGTGCTGAAGGACGTACTGGCTAAGTGAGCAGCTTCCAGTCCCTACAACACAGCCGGGGATGCAGCCTCCAGCCAAGCACCTGCTGCTCCCAAAGGTGCCTTCAAGGTGCAGGATTACCTGCACACAGGCAGGAGCATTAGGGATTACCCACCACAGTAGCATTAGTGATTTCTGTACAGCTGACACAATTCACTGCAGTCTTACACAGTACCTGGGTCTACACTAAAATCAGCTAGAGATGGCCTTTGCTTTCCTGAAGACCTGTGGTTTTGCTTTCATCTTCTCTCTCTAATTAGGAAGTGCTGCTGATGACTTTGGCTACCTTGGTTGTCTTTAAAAACATTTTCCCCCTCTACCTCAGCCTGTAGTCATGCTCTTGTTTTGACACTTGACAGCAGCTGTTCTGTATCACTGGACATTCTTGAGTCAGAGAGCAAAATATTCCTCATAAAAGAAAGAGAGCGAATAAGTGTGCAAATAGCAAGCCCAAACACAAACAGATTTATGGCAACTTCCAATATAATGTGGCAGCATTGCTAAACTCCCACTATTTTATCTGCATATTTGTAATGAAGAAATAAGAAATCAGACTAGAGGCTCCAGGCTGTTGCACAGTAATAGAGATTTCTTGATATCACCTAATTTTGTATGTGTCTTACCCTGTCTTACCCTGCACTTCCAATTTTATTGCTTTGGAGGAAAAATTACAGAACACACAAAGAAAACCTTGCAGTATTTGGCCTAAAGACATTGTGGAAATAATAACCAAAACTGCTTGCAAGCTAAAACTATTATTGGAAAACACATAAAAATGGACAAACAAGAAATTTTTTTCAGGTGGGAGATGCCATTAAATCCTGGCATTATTTATATTCCCCTAGTGTATGTTATTTTCTTAGCGTTTAAAAAGCATACACAAGCAAATAAAATTACTGCATTTCAGACAGTTTTAAGTAGCTAGATACTGCACTAGGCAGTGACAGGACAGTGCTCCTCTTAGTTTCAGCCATAGCAATGAAGAAACAGGAACTTCCAGCTGGTAAAACTGGTCATGCAATCTAAGCTGCTTCACAGAAACCTAGACAAGCAAGTATCACGTAACTAGCCAGACATCATGGGGGAACAAAAGAGAAATATTTCTTGCTTTAAATTATTTTTAAGTGCTTATTTTCATTTTATAGATTTTTTTTAAAACTTAGTAAAAATGCTTTGACTTTTTAAAATTTAAATTTTAATTGAACAATGTGAAGCAGAAGAAACTGTTACATACTACTTCCTTTTCTAAAGTAGAAAAAAACATTTTTGCACCCTTTTTCATATACTCATCTAATTTACCACCTCTCTCTCTCTGGCAGATGTTTCTAACCCTGAAGAACTGAAAAGAAATGGACTTCCAGCACTTCATTACATCTATTGATAGCCATTCTGATATATAGAGGTAAACAACAAAGAAAAAAGCTTAAAATTCAAATATATATTAAAAATATATGAAACTTCTCATCATATTTTCTCCATAATCAGTAGTAACAGCAGAGGTAATTCAATACCATACATTCCCTGCTGCTGGAATTCACTTGACTCAATACAGTTACAGTGGCAGAAAAATACCAAATGTGACATCTATTGAATTCAATACTTAAGAATTCTGGTTTATATTATACAATCAATCTTATGCACATGAAATAACTGATTGTTTATAATTGTACATTAATTAGTTCTTTGAAGAATACCAATTATAGAGTTTAATATAAATAACCTTTGAATATCCATTGGTGGCTATTGTCAGCTGCATAGTATATTGCCAAAAAGCTTCAAAACAAAAAAAAAATTATTCTAGATGACTTCCATGAGCTCCTATGTCACCAATTTACAAACAGGTTTGTTGCATAATTAATATCATCAATTTACAGCTGCCCTGGGGATAGTAACTTATATTATATTAATTATTGTTTTCATTACCACAGCTTCTGTAGTCCTCACTTGTAGAGCCCATTTTTATTGTCTTGGTTACCTTAGGAACACAAACGAACACTTCCATTTAATCTCTCATATGCTCTATATGCATTCAGCATACTGCCTATTTTGTAATTTAAATTGAGGTTCTGTTGTCAATGATTGCTTCTCAGGACTTCCTTCTGGAATACAGATTGCTAAAGTGAAATTCAATATGCTGGTTCACGTTACCACTTCTTCCACTGGTTTGCTAATGTAAGGCATTCCATTAATAAAACAACACCCTGAGAAAAACCTCCTTCTTGAAACATCTAGTTCTTCCTTTGAAGATATTTATTTGATTAAAGGACAGAAAAGGAAATAATGAGTAAATAATAGGAAAACAAGTGTGTACATCATGAAATAGAAACAAGTTGACTGAATCACTGTTTTGATCAGAGCACAAATTCACATGCCCAAAATTCCTGAGTGATAAATATAGCTCTGACAGTCACAGAGAGCACAGCTAACACCATTCACCCAGCCAGGGAGAGAGGCCATCCAAAAACACAGCCTGAGTTCTGTAATCTCTTCCTAAACTCCTTTTCTAATGTTCTGACTAAAGTCAAACCACAAAGAGACATGGTCTCCTCCACAAGACAGAGAAAAATCTAGTCAGATGGAATTATCAGTTAATGAGATGTAAGAATCTTCAGCCTATCTTCATGTCCTGACTTATTACAGCTGTCACAGTTAACTTAATATGGATTAGCTGTTAATTGTGTAATATAAACTCTGGCTTTTCTAAAACCTTTTACAAACAGCAGCAGATGATCATCTGAACACCAACTTTCTCTCTGTGAAACTTCAGAGGAAAAAGCTAAACCCACTCCAAAAGTCCAGAATTAAATTATAGTCAAGACGAAGTTTGTGCCAAAGTTCCTAAGGAAGCTGTGGTCCAGAATCTTCCTCAAGCTTTATGATTGTGCCCATTTTATCACCTTCAGCAAATCATTTGTGCTTCTTTCATTACATCAACACACACTCAAATGAAGACAAGTATCTTTTGAAAATGAATGTGTGATGTGTGTAAAGCACTAGAAAGAGCAAATTAATAATAGTAAAAAAATTAATCTATTATTCAAAATGAAAGAGCTCATTCAGATTAAGTGTTTTTTTTAAAACATTCTTTTAATTAGCTCTTCAGCCCAGATTTTATTCAACTGGAATTGCTCTTTGATACTGCTCTACACATATGGAGCTAAGTTTGATGTAAAGTAAGTAAAAATAACATTTAATTTCCTCCTTTTTCTAAGAGCAAGTAAAATACCTTGCCTGTTATGCTTACTTGACTTAATTAAATGTAGTGTGACTAAATGGTCATAAAATATTAGACCCTAAGATGACCTGGGTCTTTAAATCATATTTATAGTATCACTGACACTTTTAAACCCCTTATTTGCTTCCAGTCTCTGAAACTTCCTAAGAAGCAACATCTCCCAAGTTAAAACACTGTGTTGTAACATCCTAAGATGCTCTAGTCCATCACCCATGCACAGAACCACAGCTAGCTACTCCCATACCCAGACTGCTCCTAGCTTCTCCCTCAGCAAGTAATCATCACTTCCTTCTGGCTGTCCTGTGTTCATTTTGCTGTGTGGATCAGCCAGAATAGGCTGAAATATTGTTGCTGATTTTGCACTAGTGTGGCCATGCTTGCCATCTTGCCTTCCATAGAAGGCAGTCAAGGACTGAAAAATTAGACAGAAAAAGTTTGAAGGCTGATTGCAAAAGAAAAAAAAATTTAAAAAACAAAACAAAACAAAAAAGTGGTGCTGTCTAACATGCACATGGAGTGCTCATCAAATATTTTTATATTGTTCATTGTCAGAAGACTCCTTGGGAAATGTCAGACTTCAGATCAAATCCAGTGCCTGTAGATAAAGAAAAATATCTGCCTTGAAACTGGGGTCCTGGCAAGGTCATAGGACTTACACCTTCATATGCAGAACATCCATACTAGCACATCAACAGATACACTTAAAAACTGATACACATAAGATGTGCTTATGCAATGTCGTGATACCTCTGCCCAACAAAAAAGGCTGTGAACTGGTTAGTTACATTAGTATAGCAGTGTCGGAACCCAGGACATCCCTCTGGCTGCCCTGGGTGATCCAAGAGCTTGGAAAGGAGCTCAGGGATCTCAGCAGAGATG
>VZUI01018142.1:0-28882 GCA_013401135.1 Cettia cetti
CATCCATCCATCCATCCATCCATCCATCCATCCATCCATCCATCCATCCATCCATCCATCCATCCATCCATCCACAACCACTTTGTTGGCAACAAAGAACAACATTCAGGCCACCACCAAGTGGCTGCTGGGCTAAAAATGTAAATTAAACTATGCCAGTTAGCAGCAAGCAGGGTTAATACACAACTTCTTAACATTCCACTGCATAAGACTAAAACCAAACTGTCATTTGGGCTCTGCCCCTGCGAGCAAGCAGATCTGCAGTGATGGTGACTTGCTCTGCTTTTCCAATTTTTTTTTTCTTTCACACTTTTATATTTGCATGGCCACTTGCCAAACAATGCAAACCCAACTGCAGTGAACAAAAGGCATCGCAGAGATCTGCTGAAAAACACTGTAAGTAAAACTACAGGGTCATATATATAAAGTGTACAATCATAATTTTTAAATTAAATTCAGGTCATTTGTATTTTTAAAAAAAGCTGAAACAGCCTTACTTAGTATTTATAAAAACAAGATGTAAAGTATATAAAATATACTTTCCTAAGTATCAAATCCAGTGTATGACAACTTCAGCTGAAGGCATTTATCGGTAGGCACAGGGATATGACACTGGCCAGGCATGCAGGACCCCCCTGTCTAACAACCAGCTGCTCTTCTTTAAATATGAGAAATCAGAGATTCGGAAAATATCCTCCTCTTACAAGGCTGACCTTACTGCACCATCCACACAGAGCTAATTTAGAACCATGATGGTTTGGCCCTATACTTCAGACAAAGCAGCAAGGTTTCAAAGCTGACAGAACTAGTTTCCAAGTATTAGCAGGTATTTTGCCTTATTTGGCCATTGATGTTCCACTTAAGGGCCCTTAAGACTAAATCAAGCCCCATTAAATAGGGCAATGGAATTTCAATTGGCTTTGAGGAAAATTGGTTAAGATTTGCTCTCTTAACTGTATTAGTTTAACACTATAACCATCTAGAATTTGCATGTTATCAGAAAATTATCAGAAACATTAAACAGTGAGAGGTCAATCATACGGTCCTTTCTTTGTCCCTAACAACATGCTGAAGATAATCAAACTGGTGCAGAATGCTCCATTTATATGCATGCAGTCTTGAGGAATTGTCACAAAGCTTCATTAATCTATTTCTCTTGAAGTCAGTAACACATCCCTGCAGATTTGAAAAGAACTTGATTGTGAGTAAAGGGTCATGCAGGCAGTAACTATGCAGAGAGTTCTAGTGAAGCAAGCAGTAGCACCCTGACCAGCTAGCTAGAACTGAGCCCAGTTTGGCCCTTCACAACTACTGAATAAGCCAACCATCCCTGACATCAGCAGTTTCCTCTCTTCTCCCCCCACACGTAAGTTATGAGTGCAATTGGTTCACAGCACAGCATCATGCCTCTGTGATGAAGAGAAAGCCTCTGCTGCAGTATGGGTTGATGAAGCACTGAAGATGTGTGTCCTCTGTAAAAGCACACATTTTTAGCACAGAAATGCATTATTTACAGAAGCAAAGAAACAGAATACACCTGAGCTATTAGGAAATCAAATATTGTAGTATGCCATGATAAGGTAATAAAAAATTGATAAGGTACGTAAGAACTCTTCTGGTGCTGAGAAAAGACAGGAGAGGCAGAATTACCCCCTGTTGAGGTGGCCAGAAGGGCTCCCACACCCGTGTTATTATGCAGGCTGCCAACAACTGCCTTTTGTTTAGAAGCTCCCAGATACTGCTACTTGTTTCCCTCACCACCTTTGTCACTTAAATGGAGCAAACTTTGCATGTTTGCAGGAAAGTCCTGAGGATAGACACGGCAGGAAGGTCTGTAACCTTTCCCACCCATGGAGCAACCATTTGGGGCCCCTCCCCTGGCTGAGCTGTGCCATGCCACACCATCAGCTTCTCCTCTGAGAGGAAGCATTCTAACGAGAGGCAGGTGCAACTTCCCAGCATCCGGGACAAAAATGTCAAATGACCATTTGTGGAGGTGACAGGCAGAACCAAAGCACCCCTTGCCACAGTGCTTTTGGTGCCACACCATCATCTGCTGTGGGTTTAAAATTTTTAATTCTTGGTGGAATTAAAATTTTATGCATTTCTTGCCTTGGAAGGAAGACTTCAGAAGGGGCACCCTGTGCTTGTTTATATGCCTGACCAGGCAATTGCTAACAACAATAATTTGGAGAAAAACCCTATTGCAACACCTGCTTGTACACAATGAACAGAATTAAAGAAAAATTTATGGCAGAATCACTTAAAAAAAAAAATAATCTGTATTTTCTCCTGCCACTCTTCTTACCTGTGTGGTTGGCTTAAATATTTTAAGTGCCAGGTAGATGTAAGTTACAAAAAAGCTTATAAAGAGAATACAGAACAGAGATGCACTCAACCCTCACATAAATCACAAACTGTGGTGGTGAACCCAGGTCCTGCTAACAGAGGCTGTGTTTTGCTCTTGAGTTCTTGGCTTCAAGAACTTGGTTTAAATTAAAATTTAAACTCATAACTTGACCTGAGTGAACTCAGGGATTTGACTTAAGGGCTATTCATGAGCAGGACTGTATTGTCTTCAGAAGAAATAAATTAATTTGATTATTTTTATTTAGATACATTTCACTGTCTATCAATTTTGGAAAAACAAGTATGTCCTTTTAAACATTTTTAATGTTCACTTTAAGATAAAAATACTTGAAACAAATATGATCTTCTTGTCCTCCCTGACTTCTCTTAATATCATAAGGAAAAAAAGCATAGGGAAAAGTTTTCAGTGAACGCAATTCTGTTAATGCCCTTGCAATACTTCCACTTGACCACCAATTCAGCACCAAAACATGAAATATTGGATACTGATAGCACCAATGCTTTTGCCTTATTAAGCTTTAAATCAACATGAACTTTATACAAGATCTCTGTAGTAGAAAGAAAACTATGGGTTTCTTTACAATTAATTCAGATAGACCCTGCCTTCCTTGCATTTCCAAAAGCAGCTCCAAGAACATTACTATTTAAACCATAAACACAGAGCAAATATGTTATTCTTTCCAAATCTGAAAAACCTTTTGACTTGGAACTAAGGCCCTGTTCATTTTGCATTTGCTTTCATGATAAAGGATTAACAATAGGTTAAAAAATCTGGACTCAGCAGCTTTTCACTATATTCCCTGTGGCAGGAACAACTAGCAAACACCTGGCAATGCAAACCAAGGAAGGAACATTACTCAATATATAAGAGAAAAATCCTCTGCTTGACATTTGTACCATCAACACCCTTCATACCTCCACATGTGCACACTAGAAGACAACTTTCAGTGGTGCAGTTCCTCCTCTGGGAGAACAGAGCCCTTTTTCCCACATTACCACCATCTCAGCCACCCTAGTGATGGCTGTAGCTGCTCCTCTGGGCACACAGTGCCTGAGATCTCAGCATCTGCCCCATCCCATCCCTTCTGTGAAATTTGGTGCTTATTTTTGTACATGCATGGAAGTAATACTGCTGCACAATTTTAACTGTGTGCTATTGGACTTAACAAAACCTATGATTGAAATCAAGCCGCTACACAGCTAAACATTACCAAAATCCATCAGGTAAAAATTATTAGACCACTTTTACCTCAGATGACACAAAATATTCATTATGTAATTCTGCCTTCAGTGGGACTCTCTGTCCTGCCTCAAACTGCCCTGAAAAGACACCAGTATCACACAATGACATTAAACTTCTTGAATGTCTCTTTCAAGTACAAGCTGACGTGGCTATTCATAAATTAATACACAGCCCAAGGTGAGCAGAAAGATTTCTCATGAAACCTGAGCAGTAATGCAATATTACTGTTCCTGGATCCTTTGCCGTTTTATCATGCGCTTGTAGTTTTCCCAAGGGTGATGTCAAGGATCCTCTTAACTGTACCGTTGGCCCATCTCTGTATGGTAACGATAAAAATATTGATTTTCACATTTGTGACTCAGATGCAATTTGACACAAGAAATCCAAATTATTTCCCCCTTGCAGTGTATCAGCAATCACAAGCACAGAGAGCTTGACTCACATCAAAATGAAGCAGTCTTGTTAATACACGACACTGAAAACAGTGCTTCATTTGCTCTGTACTTTACAAAATGAAGGCCTGGTCCAGCAGCAGATTTTAATGCAGGCTGTGGAGGGGATAATAGAATGGTTTGGGCTGGAAGAGAGGTCTGCCTTGGGCAGGGACATTTTCACCTCGATTGGACGGGTCTAAAGAGCAGCAGCTGCAGGGTGAGATTTGCCTCAGGTATGAGCTGACACCAAGGAGCATCCCACCTTTCCTAGAGAATCCTGACATATCAAACACCCCACCATCCCTGAAAACCCTCAGATCCTCTCCAGGTCCTGCTGGAGCAAATTTGATAATTCCTATTCTGCATGTGACAATAAGGAAAATGTGGCTTTCAGTCTTAGGCAAAGTTTGGAGATTTTGACCTTTAGGCTTACACCATGCATAGCCACCAGCAATATTCCAGCCCTCCTCACTCACTTCATCTGACTGCAAAGCTATGGCACAACTCATTTCTCCACCAGCCAAAGCTAAACCACACACGGTGACCAGGCAGCCCTGTGCCAGTGCCTGAACACCATCCAGCTTCCAGCATGGCATTAAGTGAGGCTGTACAAAGCCATTTCAGAAGGGACGTAACATGAGCAGGATGCCCTTGGAGAAGGGGAGCCTTTTCACATTAAAAAAAGAGAAATTGTAACTGTGAGAGAATTCAACAGAGGGGGTTAATCCCAGGGCTACAAGCCCTTCAGTTCCCCCCACCCGAGACTGTCCTGGCTCTGTGAGTTTCTTGGGTCTCTTTTTATTTTTTTTTTTTTTAATGTGAACCTGAAACATTTCTTCAGTGTTTGAATGAGCAGGAAATCAGCCAAAGGAATAAGACCCACAGGCCTTTAGATTACAATTAACAATAAACTGCTTTTCTCTGATATAATTACAGAAATCACACTGCTTCGATGCACAATAGCAAATGAGCTCACTAAAGGGGCAAAAGGAGGTAGATTTTTTCTGGAAGATAAGTACTTTTCTAAATAACACCTACCCTGAGGATCATATTTATACAACTATTTCAACAAACAAGACTTTTGAAAGTCCGCTATAATCTACTAACGAGAAAAGATCAAAGAAACTAACAGGAAGGCCAGGATGCAATCAAAATATTTGATCAGTGAGTGGTTTTGTATCCAAGCCATAAACTCAAGGGCATTTCAATGGAAGCTGTGGGAGGAGAAGCTGCTGTGAACACCTGGAAAATATGTGGTCATGGCAGATGAAGCTCCTAAGGGGAATCCTCACACCCCACTGCCAACGCTGCACAGGACACCACAAGTGCCCACCATACCCAGCTTCCCATCATTTTCAGTGCAGCTATGTTAAACAACCAAGGGTGGAAATTTTACTCATTCTCCTAAATCCCACCACCTCCCCCACTAAAGTTAAATATTTGGCCTTTGGTTAAACTAAATGGATTTTTGTTTTTCCTTTCAGAGCAGTCTCACGATCTCCGTGTGACCCCGGTGGGAGGACAGAGGGAGGCAGGGAGACCCCACCATGCACTCAGAGCACTACCAGAGCCCAGGGAGTGTCAGCCCACTCAGTAGCAGAGATGGGTGTAATAAGCTTTTAATTACTTCCTTTCCCCTTATTTTTTAAAGAAAAAAGAACAAGGGAAAAGCTACTGGTATTTTCTGATTTTCCTCCTCACACTTTTTTTTTTTTTGTTTTTTAAAATACATACTTAGCAAACATTAAACAACTACATGTTTGGATGCAACTTAAGATAAACAATAGCTTTGACAATTTAATTTTTGAAAAAAGTCTCACTTTCTTGAAAGTCTTTAGTTTTACTTATTTATATATTCCCTAGCTTATCAGCACATTTGCCTTTGCTTTTCTGAGAGCAATATTCATGTTCTTATAACCAGAGAAGCATGGGAAATTCTGGAAACATCCAACTATGTATAAACACTTAAAGCTCAGACACTAATACAAAACAAGTACCTCTCTGAAACAAACATCTCCAGATGTTTTAACATATTTTTATATATAGATAGATAGATATAAGATGTGACTCAGGCAAGGAAAGCCAAAAGAATGTTCTCATTTCCTGAGACTGGCTAACAAAAAGGAAAAAAAATGTGAACAAAGGAACAAAGATTCGAAAGTCAGCTTTTTCTTAACAGCAGCAGCTCTAAAATGCTCCACTTCAAATCCTTTTTCATATAATCAGAATACTGCCTCTCTCTTGCAACTGCATAGACTCACAAAAGGAAACACAGAAAGGAGAAAGTGTTTTCTGGTTTGTCTGAAGTACTACAGAAATGTCTCATTAGAGAAGTGCCTGTCCTTGTTCCAGCTCCAGTGAAGCTCGTTGAAACCTCCCAACAAGCCCCTCTCCCACAGCCTGCCTTGTCTCTGGGACACAGTGGGTGAGAAAAAGCCAGCAGCCACGTGTGCTGTGGCTGCCCTAGAGCTCTGTCTCTGCATGGCAGGACTCAGCCTGCAAGTGCTCACACCGTATCTGACTCCATATTTTTTTTTTTTCCCCAACAGTACAAGTGGGTACAAACAGCATACAGTGCCTCTGTGACCCGAAAGCAATGGGTGAAGAAAGCCCATGGGCATCTCCAGATCATGAAGTCTTGTCATACCAACAAATGGCAGGTAGATTTAAACAGGCATTAAGATGTGTCACTATTCTCTGTAGAGAATATGTGACACGTATTTGTAACCATAAACTACGTGTCAGGAGGGCAGGACACGGGATTTCCTTCCTCTGGATCCTGTGAAGGTGAATTTCTGCAAACCAATTCTGTGAGAACTATGACAAAACCACTGTCGGTGTGGTTTCCCTTCAGACAGGGCAGTAGGAGGGGACAGCAAGCCGTAGAGAGAAGACACTCAAGTGCACTTTCCACAACAGAAAGCAAAATTGCCCAGACAATCCTTCCCCAACAACGCACAGGCAGGAAGGTAATCCCTCTTCCAGTGCAACAGAGCATGGACTCTCAACCCTGACACCCACCCAGGGCAGCCACAAGCAGTCCCCAGAACACTGCTCCCTCCTTCTTTAAATCCCCAACACCTTGTCACAGAACTGCACTTTTAACACTCTCTCTAAACAAATCCATGCTTCTGGATTTTGGAAATGGGTATTGCTACCTTTCTCAAGTTCTTTCCCATGGACATCACTGCTACCCACAAGATCAAGGAATCGATCCAGATTGAGACAAACTCAGTTTTAAATCTACATATCTACCAACCTCCCCCACCACAGGTTTTCAGCTGGCTCAGGTCCCTGGTGTTGGCTCAAGAAAGGTTGGGGGACAGGAATGTGTGGGCCACCCCAGGCAGCTGTAGTACAACCACATGCTTAATTAAAACACCTCTGTAATCATCACTGCCTGTGGGAAGGGCAGCTGCCCTGGCATGGCCCACAGATGGTCTGTCCTGATTTGTAACACTGGCCATGGCTTGCCATTGCCAAGTGAATCTCAGCAGACCCTAGCAAAAGTAAGTTCTTAATACAGCACAAATGTTGGTCTCTCTGCCATGAAACACAAGTCTGTCCTGCTACCAACACAGTTCAGAAGAGCATGGTGGCCATATGCAAAGCTCAGCAATACGTGCCTATTTGCAAGCATTTCCTCATGAAAACCAGAGGGTTTTGCAAGCAGAGGCTGCTGTGCCAATTCAGCCCTGAACCCACAGGGGCTGCCTTCCCCCTGCAGTGACAGTGGCACCCCCTGCTCCCCTGCTTGCCAAGCATATTTTTCCCTCCCAAATCAGAGGTGGAGTGTGCCAGGAGACACCACAGGACTCAGGGATGCTGTGGTTCTGCAAGACAGGAGGCTGACAGCCAGCTCCTTACCCCTGCCAGGCAGTGCCCAGCACCAATGGGGATGGCCAGGCCCCCACAAAAGAGTCCTTGAAAAATATCGAGGTCCCTTTTTTTCCTCCCAGGGTGGATTTGAAACCAATTCTCTGTGTAGTTCCCTCTCCCCACATCAATCCCACAGCTGCTGCATGTCAGTGTGGGGTCTGGACTGAAGCCACTTTGCCATGTTGTTGCCTCCCAAATATTTGCTGGCATTACTGCATTGCTTTGCTGTGGTCTTTCCCAGTGCCCCCAACTACAATAAAACTACATATTAATACAGAAAACCCTTTTAATTTTGAGCACCCCATGCTGCTCTGGCCACCCAGGAAATACTCATGAAATCATTACAATGCCTTAGCTCCCCAGATGATCCACATCAATTCCCCACCCATGATGCAAGCCATAAATCACCCCTGGTTTTAACTCTACTGTTCACACCAGTTTAGGTTTTACTCAGACAACAGCCTATCCACCAGTGTGTTCTCAGTTCTTCAAAATATCTAATGCAAGCATTTGAAACAACCCTAAATCCACATGACTAAGGACCCACCTCCTTACTGAATTCGACAGTGAGGTTTTTTAATAAATCAAGAAGTGATGAAAAGAAGGATCATTCAAGCTGGAAATCAAGAACTTCTTACTTAACATATAAAGAAAAGCAATCAGTATGAAAAATACAGAGCATAAAACATCCTCCTGAGTGCCAACCACGTTGTAATGCTATTTTTCATGCACTCTGGGGTGCTCCAGACTATGCCATTTTGGCACAAGAACACGTTTTCAGGTTGTATAGAAGGTCCACTTTGTCCATAGCTGGTCATCAGCCACACCAGGAGCTTCTGGCATCCTGGATATTGCTGATACTCTCCATATGTTGAGATGAATTCAGCAAACTCTTTGACACAGAGTTACTACAGTACACAAAACCAGCCAAGGAAATTACAGTACCCTGGCTTTTTTCCCCCCTTGCTTCTATCTGCTTAAAAAACCAAAGTCAGCATTTTCATAAAGACTTACACACCACAGGAAGGGAAATGCTGAAATAATTGCAAAGGAGCGTCCTAATTTGAAGAAAAATACTAACCCCAGGGCAGTCCCCTGCTACATTTTCCCTAATTGCCAGAGTGAAATAGGACCTTTCACCCTTTCTGCCCCAACACCAGCACTTCTGCACAGGCTGTTAAGGATGACGTGCTCTGCAACACATCCTAACAAGATGAGAACAGCAGACCACGTACATGGCTGCTTCGTTCACACTATGCATAGCTTAGACAACGGAAGGCTTTGGCTGTGAAAACGTGACTGTCAGTTTCATTTTCCTTGTCAGCAGCACTTGCCATCACGGAAAGACCTGACACGAGTAATTTCCCCACTGACTATCAAGCTGCTTTTAGCACAGCTAATAATTAAAGCCTCCCTATATTGAAAAGTAATAAGAGATTGCATTATGCTGTGGAGTGAAAAACATTTCAACTGGGCTTTGGAGGAGAACAAAGCACAGACAAATCAGGATGTGTAACCTAACACACAGCATGAAGTCACAATTGCAGGAGCTGAAAAGCTTGCCTTAAGTGCTCCAATAATAAATATTTCACTGCAACTTGAAAAAGAATTTGTTAACTGTGCAAACCACCCTCTATATATTGCAGACCATTAATGGTTCCCCTGCAGTAACTCTATGGAGCCAGTTCTAAGAAAAAGACCTGTGCACGACAACTGAGACCAAACTGCAGCACCACATTTAGCTTCTTATTTAGAAACCCCTACCAAAGCCAGTAACACCATGAAGTGCCCCCATTTTTCAGCTTCACAGTCTACAGTGGAATAAGAACCATAATCCAATGAGTCTGTGCTAGTTTTTCAAGCGTAGTTATACTTGGAATAAAGAGGACCTGGCTTTTTCCAGCATTTTGCTGCATGCTGGCCTGTATTTCTTGCTACAAAGAAAATGTCAGTTTGTTCTAGGAAACTACAAAAGCTTAAGATAATAATGGCTCTGAATGTTTTTCTCTGAACCGCGTATGAAACTTACTCCAATAATAACACATCAAGATGAGTTCAGCACAACCAGCTGAAAAAGCTGCCCACAAAACTCAGAGGCCATTTATAAAGCAAGCAGGCATTGCCACAATGAGCTATCAGCCCCAGGCAGCACATCAAGCAATCCTGAAGAACCCACCACTACCCAGAATGGACTCACTGCACATCCCTCCTTACCCTCTCTTCCAGGACAGAGTCTGGTCTCCCAGCGTGATGCTGAGTGAGAAAGCTGTGCCTCAGTAATGATCGTTCAAGTGACAGCACCAGACTGCAAGTTCTCTAGTTGCAAAACAAAAGCCACAGGAGTGACTCAAGTTCAAAAAGCCTCCATAAAACAAAGAGGGAAAAAAAAAAAAAAAAAGGTTAAAAAGAAGAGTTATTTCCTTGTGCATACCTGCTGACCAGATGTCTGCTGCTTTTCTGTGTACCATATCTGGAGAGAGACCTCAGATAATTCTTTCCTCTTTTGTTTTCTTCACCAAAACTCAGATTACTTCAACTCTCTAAATCAGACCAAAAAGTCAAGATACAAAACCCCTTAGGAATTTCAGCTTGTGGAGGCCTTTGAGATTACATTTTGCTAAAAAATAGGTTTGAATGAAAAGGTCACATTTTTAGTGGTTTTTTAAACCCTAAGAATCAAAAGAAGAAAACACACCAATTTTTAATTTTCCTTCCTTATATTTTACAAAATCAAAATGCATCTTTCAAGAACCTTACCCCTTTGACTTCAGTGGACTGGAATTGCCTATGGAAAACCCCCTCAGCCAGACAACCTGGAAACAGCTCTTCTGAAGGAGCTGACTCCACAGTCTCCCACCACTGTGCCATCCTGCCAGATGAGCAGCACTGCCTGTCCTGGCCAGCGCCTCCCTCTGCTCCCTTGAGCCAAGCTTCTGTGACAGTGAACAACCACACAGCACCTTCACCTCCCTGACCACAGCACAGCCCCTTGTCCTGCATACAATGATCCACCCCAAAAGAATGGTGAGAAGAATAGAGGAAGCCAGCCAGTTTAGGCAAGGGGCCCCAAGTCCAGCCGTTACTGGGCAAACAGTTCTTATTCGGGGCACACCAGCAGCAGCAAGATTCCAGGCTGACTCTCAGCCACAGGAAGATTTGCTTGGCCAGGAGGCAGCATGATTGTTCCTGCTGCTCTGAAAGGATGCTTGAGCCACCAGCTGTACCCTGGATGGCACTACTGCCACCAGTGCTTTCCTGGATGTGCTGGCCAGCCAGCTGCATGCTGCTGCAAGTAAGCTCCCTGCTACTTCATCCGTGCAAGTTTCTGCAAGAGGGGACTCTAGTCCGACTTTGTCCCAAAATTTCTCGCTGTGCCAGGGGTGTAGCATAGTTCATATCCTTGGAAGCAAGTACCAGCAGGGCAGCTGGCCCGCTCCCTGACAACTTCAGCAGAACAGATGCCAAACATGTAATTGCTCTGTTTACCTGGCGAAAGAGGTGGCTCAGCCGAAGCACCTGTGTGGGGCAGAAAGACAGAGCTATGCGCGGCCACGACCTACTGACGCTGGCGGCACAAATACTGACAACTCGGCCGCTTTCAGGAATGCAGAAAGAATCCCGGCCTGGAAGCATCTACCGCCCACTAGGAAAGCAAGTTGCTGTTGGAACATCTGAAGAAAAAACAGCTACCTCAATATATACAAACACCTGAATCACATTATCATATATTTCTAAGCATTTGGCTGCACTGCAGCTGAGCAAAAGCTGGTCAAGGCTGGTGAGATCCTGCCCAGGCCATCAGGGTACCGATCCCGGGAGCAGAGCTGGCTCACCTCACCCAGGATGGCACCACTGTAGCCCAAATTCAGCCTGACTTTGCAACCGCCACAGCTTTTCTTCAAAGGCATGGCGGACAGCTGGAGCAGCCTGCAGGAGAAGGCGGCACGGAAACGATAAGGCAGTCTTTAGAGTTTGAGTGCCAGCAGCTGTGCTGTACCTGCAGTCCGAGGCAGGTACAAAATCACTCCTTTTCCTTCCCTCAGCTCCAGGTTTTGACATATTAGCACAACACTCTGACAAGAGCTTTAATTAGGGCCATTTCTTACCAAGAAACAACTGCACAGGGTGAGGCTTTGAAACGCTGAGCAATGAGAAGAGCAGCCCCTACTTTCCGTAGCCAACCCCATTAGCCCATCCCCAAGATAGGACTGCTCGGTATTTGTGGGTTATGCATAAAACACCACGAATTTCACGGCATCCACACCCAAGGTTACCTACTATGGCGCTTTTAAAACAACCACCACCCGCCCGGGACAGGGCGCCTCTTAACGCACTGGGATCAGACCGCGCTCACGCCGCGCCGGGGACGTGCGAGCCCCAGCTCTGTGTGTTTTTCCCGGCCGCTGTAGCAAGGGCGCAGGGCCCGCCCCAGCGCTCCGTGCGAGCTCCGAACGACGAGGAGGGGACTGTGGAGCGAAGGCATTCCTGCAGTGCCCCTCGCTGCGGCTCCCGGGGCCGCCCGGGACAGGGAAAAGTTTCCCCGTGGGACGCACGCTTCACAGGGGGAGCAGCAGGGACATCCTGCACGGCTGCGGGCCCCCCGTCCCCTCGGCGGGACCGCAGCCCGACCCCGCCGGCGGCCGCGGGAGCAGCGGGAAAGCGCCTATCCCGGGCAGCAGCGGGAAAGCGCCTTTCCCGGGCAGCAGCCGGTGACAGCGGCCCGGCCGAGACAAAGCGCCGCCCTCGGCAGCCGTCCGCCGCGGGAGGCGGGACGGGACGGCACGGGCGGCCCCCACGCCTCTCCTACCTGTTACAGTTGATCCCCGCCGCCGCCGCCGCCACCCCCAGCATCCCGGCGGCCGCCGCTCCCGCCAAGCGCTCCCCACCGGCGGCGGGAGGGGCCTCGCCGGGCCGCGGTAATGGCGCTGGGCGGAACCGCCCGCCGCCGGGGGGCGCGCTCCGCCCGCGCCGCGCCGCGCCTCCGCCAGCCGCTGCCCCCCGCCGCCAAACTCACCACCATCTTCTGCATGTGCAACATTTGCAGCCGGACACACTCCGCTCCCCGGCGATGGAGACTGCGGGAAAAATCCGCCGCGGCGGCACGGCTTGCTGAAGCGGCAGCCGGGAGAGAGGCAGATCGCCAGCGGGAGAGGATAGCGAACAAATTCTAAAACAAAACCACCAGAGGAAAAAAAAAAAAAAAAAAAAAAAAAGAAAAGAAAAGAAAAAAAAAAAAAAAAAAAAAAGAAAAGAAAAGAAAGAAAGAAAAAAGAGGGAACCTCGCTTTTTCTTCCCCTTCCTTTTTTTTTTTTTTAAATTTTATTTTTTTTTTAATTCCTGGTTTTGTGTGTATCCTCCTCGCCCTCGATGCTTCTTTGAGCAGCATCCAGCGAGCGAGCGGGAGAAGGCGAGACAGAGAGGCAGAAGAGAAGATGAGGATAATTTGCAGACAGCTTGTCTTGTTGTTTTCTGGCTTTTGGGGACTAGCAATGGGAGCTTTTCCTAGCAGCGTGCAAATAGGTAAGCGCTGCATTGGGCTGCGTGCGTGAGTCCAGGGCTTTAATCCTTTGCGAAGTGAGTTGGAAAGGAGGCACTGAAGGCAGTTTTTGCAGATTTCTCCTCCAGCACCATCCCATTTCCGTGCCTGCACGAATCATCCTCGTGTTTCTGTATGTGTGTCTCCGTGTGTAAATATTTCTGTGTGCTTTGGCGTGCGGGAGGGAGGATGCTTATCTTGTGCAGAACTCCTTCCAGCCCCGGGTGTGCGATATCGGCGGGGCAGGAAGGTATTCGGGGCTGATGTCCCTTGGCTGCTTCAGCCCCTTCCCACTCCCTTGCATTTGCCTGACTGTCGAAGGAATGGCGAGTCCTGGGCACCCGAGGTTGCGGTAGCCGGCAGGGATGGGGGGGTGTAAAAGGCTCTACCGTCCTTCGTTCCTCTCCGCTGTTGGAAAGTTTAGGGTTTTGTTGGTGTCTACCTGTAGTGTTGTGCCCCATCCTCGTCCTTTTCCCGTCGCCTCCTGTTTCTCTCCTTTCAGACGTGTTTCGGATGGGACGCAGCTATCTGAATTCTTTCCAGCTCAGCTCCATCACTGCATCATTTCTTGTGGACTTGCAAAGATGCTGCTAATAAGGCTGAGCTGTTCCCTGCCTGCACATGGCTGCAGAGGAGCAAAGTTCATTATATTCCTCTTCAATTCGGATTATCCTACGCCGAGTTGGTATTCCCTTTTTTTAATCCAGAGAGCATCGTTCCCCTTAATCAGCCCGCCACTTAATGTGAGAGGCTGTTGAGCAGCTGATTTACCAGTGTGTTCGGTATCAGGGAGATGGAGGCTAAACACTTTAAAAGGTCACTGTAATCATGACAAATCTGGGCATTTATGTATGAAAGGCTGAAAACCGAGAAGTCAGAAAAGAAGCATGAATGCATCAGGGAGGTTAAAATCGATTGAGGATGGTGATTTAAAGGCAGTGGTTGTGATTATGAATACGATTAGTTCCTTATCCATTAAAGTCTTAGGACTTGCCTTACTGTGCAGCTTTGGGAGAGACAGTTGCTCGGTTTTACAAGACAGTAAGAAGCTTGCAAATGATTTACCCAGCTTCTTTTGCTTTTTGCTTTTTTTTTTTTTCTGTTTTTTTGTAGGTGGTCTCTTCATCAGGAACACAGATCAGGAATACACTGCTTTTCGATTAGCAATCTTTCTTCATAACACCAGCCCCAATGCATCCGAAGCACCTTTTAATTTGGTTCCTCATGTAGACAACATTGAAACAGCTAACAGCTTCGCTGTAACAAATGCCTGTAAGTAAACATGCCACTGATCTGACCACCTTAGGTGTCAATTGCAGTGGAAAGAACAGGGAACCACATCGTTACCCTGCATGATAAATACATCACAAAGTCTGTCTTCGGTACAGATACCCTTTGCAGAAGAGCAAAAGGGGCAGCAGTCCTTATTAGTTCCTTAGTGGAGCAAAATGCCCCTCTTGCCTTCTGCTGATTAACTTATGTGACATTTACTTTAGTAAAAAGTAAATTACAGCATTACTGTAGTTTCTTGCTTCCTGGTTTCTATGGAGATGAATTTTGTTGTTGTAAAGAAAAATTATGAATGTCTCAATAAGTTCACAAACCCGTCACTTACTCTTGTTTGCTTCTGTGCATGCTGTGCCTTGAATGTATTTGAAAATATATGATAATGTCTGTGCTCCCAAATGCTTTTCTAATGGCTGGAAAGGAGACAGGGAAGCAGTGGTGTGCAGGATAATATATCTGACTTGTTTGACGCTGCAGTTGATCTGGTGATGTCACTTGAGGCAGCCCTGCTCTTATATTCTAGGTTGTAAATGTCTCTTACCATTTCGTAATGCATACATCCTGTGGATATGTCTCTATGCATCCATACATTGGTGCCAAATCAAGTTAGTATCTGATCTACTTGATTTCACAGACCACCTCGGCTGGAACAAATATTCTCGTCCTACTATATATTTTATAAACACACACACCCCCACATACACACAGATGCACATACACTATGAGAGGAAGACAGAGCAAGAAATGCCCTTAACAAATGAGGTAACGTTTAATTTCTTTAATTTTTATTTTTAAAAAAGTGACATATAATTAGCTGAACTTGCTGCATTTCAGTCACCTCAGGGTCTTAAGCCGTGGTTAAAACATGTGCCTAATCTCTGAGAGGGGCAAAGCATTATTTCTGTTTATTTTCGTGTATGGCTTCTTAAAAGGAATTCATGTTATTATGTAAGACAGTGGTGTACAGTGGGGCAAAGCTGAAGACTGTAGTAGCTTTACTACTTTGATGCTCATATTTCAGGAATCTATAGGTTTTCCTCTGTAGCTCTTAAGTTTTTGAATCCCTCCTCTTCATTCAAGAGTGAATTGCCTCTGGAAGTAGATGCACTAAGCAACATTGCTGAGCGAGTTTAAAATAGAAGCATTCTGGAGAAGGTCTTAGTGTTCATCGTGCCTTTAAAATACATTCTGTGCTTCTCTTCACTTTCTCACTGCCATCTCTGTGGCACTTTTTAATATGTAAACATACAATATGCTGTGCTGTTCTCATGAATAATTTATTGCATGATTGGTAAATTTATTTATACAAGTCTTTGCTACTTCAAGTTTCAGATGACCTTGCCACCTTGTTTAAGAGGAAAAGCCTCTGAGCTGCCAAAATGGCTCCATTCATTTTATGCAGGAAAAATTGATGTCCCATAAAGAATGAGTTCTGCATTAAACAGTGGATTTGTTGTATTTAGTGTGGAAATCAGTATCAAATTCCAAAAGGCAAAAACATTTCAAAAGATGCTTTGAAACTGGAAGGAATCAAGTCTGTACAGGTGTAGTTCATTGAGAAAATATTACAGTTCATGTCAACTTTTGCAAGCACTGATAATATTTATTCCATGGAGACCAATGACACAGTACCTTTTGTAAACTTAAATTTTTAGTAAAAGAGGATGGGACTAAAATTTTTGTGTACTAAAATCAGTAGCTTTAGGTGAAGTCAATTATTCTAGCTTTTGCCTATGCATGTAGTTCAGACAAATTCACAGGCTATTGTTACTTTTTGGATTAAGGTATTTCTTAGTCTTGCCATTTTAATGTCAGTGAATTAATTCTGGTTTGCACAAATTTTAAATTGTCTAAAATTGCACCACTTTTCTGTGTAAAACTAAGCACCTTAAATTCAAAAAGTGTTTGCCCAAAACTCTGCTCATTTACACTATTTACAGCAGATTCTTCTCTCATTCCAAGCACCTTATGTTATTTTTGCGTTATGTTTAACTGAGGAACACCTCTACCATTATGTTTGCTGTAATTTATAGAAATAGTGATTCATAACCTGATCCTTTTTTTTTTTTCCTCTTTAAGCCAGTTTTGGTTAAAAAGTGTTTAATGGCTTTAGAAATGATGAATCCTTGTAGAATGGGGAGAGGCAGAGAAGAAAGGGAAAATTAAATTTATATGCGTCTGTGTGTGTATGCTCATATAATTCTGTACATCTGTATTAAATAGAAGTAATCCTAAAGGCCTTATTTATGTTTCTACTTGCCCCTTAAACTCACACTACTTTAGTCCAAGTTTGCATTTATTTCATGTTTTGTAGTCTTGTGCCAGTAATCTGACTACTTCTTTTTAAAACCATTTTATTACTGAAGAATATTTTTTAAACAACAGAAATTCTCCTAATGAAATGTAGGCAAACCAACTGACAACTGAATGAACATATCTCATGTTCCTTAAGCTAAATGTGAGCAGAGTCCTGCAAAAATCAATTGTCTGATAGCTGGAGGACACTGGCTTCCATGTGATTGAATTTGTTGGCTTGACAGAGGCTTCTAAAGCGCAGATGTGTGAGTTTTTCTAACCTAATTAAAGAAACCCCCACCATCAGCTCTGATTTCATGGTAATATGAAATGAAAACTCTTTGCTGAACCACTGTGAAACGGTGGGTTTGGACCTTGCTATTTGCTTAGAAATTACTCAGAGCACGTGTCCCCAAATATACAGTACAAAAGCCTCAGATCTGCTGGACCAAGATGAATATTCATGTGAGTTCAAGCATAAAGCTCTGAGATATTACCAGTTTCCTCTACTTCTGTTTCCATTTGCTGCAGAGGTTACTTGTGACGATTCAGGGCCTGACCCTTTGCATGTGTCAGGGACAGTAGACAGATTATTCCAAAGGATTATGGATTGCATACTAGCAGGTAACTCACTGCAACACTGGCAAAACTTTAATGTTATTTTTCTTTTAAGTACGTAAAAAACATACATCAAAATGTTCACCCGGAAGTACTTTTGGAACTGGAATAATTTAGTGTATTCGATGTCATAGCTAATTTCCAATGGTTATTTTATTCATTTTTGTTTTCTTCAAACAGGCCTAGACTATTAGTATTTTTGTTTTAAATCTTGAATGCATATGAAACAGGTTGCCTTAGCAGATAGAATTTGTTGTGAGTTATCAAAATTGATCTGATCTATATCACTTTGGAGATTTCAGTCCTTTTTCTTTTCCCGTCACATTTGCGTGTTTTATTCAAACTCTGTTCATTTCTTTTGCACTGCATACATTATTCAGAGAATCTCTCTTACTGACAGAGCTGAAATTATTCTAAAACATGAATAGTACAAGATTCTTCCTCATCAGAACACAATACACCAGAGCTAAAACATTTGTCTATTGGCATACATTGGTTTCCAACTTATAAGAAGGAAATTCCACTCACGATTAGAAATCTACCTGCATTCAGTTTGATTTCAGATGTTGGAGCAATACATTGATTTTTGTAGAGAATTGTATATATTTATTCTTTAGCTGAATGCAAAATTATTTTCTTCCCTCAGTGCACCATCTGTATCGTACATTAGATATAGTGCATTAGTATATCTCAGCAATGCAGTCAACTTTAAACATGCTTGAATACTTATGGGAGGTAGTACTATAATTTTACAAAGAACTATTTTCCTTTAACTCTTGTCTTGTGGTTGAGAATTTTTCTGTTGAAGTTTCAAAAATCCTTAATCTGTAGCAACTTGCAGTTCTTGCACAGAGTTTGACTAAAGGGGATGAAGAGAGATTGATTCAAGTCTTTCACTAGTGTTTGATATTAAAAGTAAAGTTTTTCTCTTTGAGTCTGTTTGACTTAATGTGTATTCTGAGATGAATATATATGTAATAAGAGTAATTTAGGGAAAATGAGACACTTCCTCTTTTGCGCAGTTCCATTCTTACTAGATTTTAATCCCAGTAGATGCAGCCCCCCCAAAACATATTGTTTATTATGTGCCACATGGATGAGAAGAAAAACCTACTGGAATTAAAATTTTTGTATGTTGGAATAACTTTTCCTCTTTCTCTGAGTTAATGTCTTTGACTCTTGTACCCTCTAGATTTATGTGGGGTTGATGCCCTGAAATTGGAGGGCCTGATTCTCCCTCACTAGTGGGAATGCAGTTTCTGGGGAAGATCTACTGAGGTCAGAGGCAGCCCAGAGGACAGGCAGGAGCCTCCCTTGTCACCCTCACTTCTCTGTGTGTTTGTCTCTGGGCTTGTACATGCTACTGAGGGGAGGTAGTGTCATTTTGGAGTTAACTTTCTGCTGAGTACTCTAGGAAACTGAAGAGACAGACTCACACATGACCTTATATTGTCACTGTCTGTCATTTTACCTACAGGAGTTTCAACTTTGATTTACTCAACTGCATCATAATGGATTTTCATTAAATTTGGTTATTAATTCTGCTTTGTAATTACAACTCAATTTAGCAATAGAAGTATACCCTTGGTTGAATAATCAGTGTCATTTGAAACCATTGTGTTCCTTATTTAGAAAGTTGAGGTTTCATGAAGCTGAATGCTGTTTTGCTGTTCCCAAGGATGCAGTTTGGAGTGTGTTGGGAGCTACCATGCAGTCAGGTTTTAACTGAAAAGCGACTAGTCTACCAGTTGGCTAGAAAGATGGAACTGGATTAAATTTTAAACTTCTAAGATAGGTTCAATTACAAGAATCCTTTTGAAGTGGATATTTTGATTTAATGTGTGGAATTGGTATCAAGCTAGACTCCAATTATTGAAAACAATTTCTCCTAATGTATTTATTATTACACTTGCTGATGGAATCAAAGAACATGTGTGTACTTTGGTGTCATCTGCCATAAGAAGGATTCAGGGTTTCTTTAAGAGATAAGAACTCCCTTATTCAAAGAGCTTCACAGCTGTAAATGTGATACTTGTAAATAGCCATACAGTAGAGAGAAGATCAACTGTCAACATCTCCCATCCATGAGAGTCTGGTTTTAATTTTCAAGGTTATTCTTGGGAAAATAGATGAAGGGCCTTCACTGACGTACAGTCAGATTTCTACCCTGGAAATCCAGAACATTCATTTCCCTGGCATTAAACACAACTTTTTTTTCCTAGCATGTTACTGGACTGACTAAAACTTTAAACTCAAAAGCTTTATAGTAGCTTATAGAAATAATTTCATGTTCATTTCAGAGGATTAATAAAAAAGATTGTGTTCCTTCATTCCTTTTGCAGAAGGTAATGCAGTGCAGTATTTCCTGTGTAGGACGAAGCATTTTAACAAGTAAATTAAATTGATTAACTTCAGCTTTATCATTGTGATCTAAGTTTGTATGCTAGTCAAAATAACTCATGCATTTCATTTTTAGGTCTTGATTGTTTTGAGACTTGCTTGTTCATGAGAGGGGAAGACGTCTGCTTTGATTTCTTAACGGTTTTAGATCCTTCAATGAATTGTGCAATTTTAGATTGTGAGCAGGTGAAATTCTTTAAATTTAGACATGTTGGACCAAATAATAATTTCTCACAGTTCCTGTTCCTTAATATACGACTAATTTAAGGGTATAAAATTCATCCTAGTGCAAAAGTGAAGATGTCCCTATGATTGCACCGGTGTAATTACAGGGAAATATTACCCTCTTCTATGGATTTCTGTTCTCCTGGGTACTTAGCTTGTGGCAAAGGTTCTGGACTAGTACAGCACCAAGTCTGCTTCTGCAGCTGAGGTCAGCATACCAAAGCTATGTGGTAGGACACAAAGTCAAACTAGATAATTTATTCCTATGTAACTCAAGAATTGTTGTGAATTTTGGAAAATAAATTTACTAAAAAGTATCTGATCACAGTGTCTTGTTTTGAAATTTTGGCGTTGCTTTGCTTTTAATAATTTTCTCAGAAGTTTTAACATCTTCCTCTATGTAGATCAGGTTCTTACATGGATTTTGGGGTTTATTATGGTTTATGAAGATCTTACTGGCTTTTATCAATGTTGAGTGGATTCAGTTGTTTGTCATTGCAGTTATATCTTGAGTAATCTCAAAAATTCTATATTAGTGATGTCTGCTTTCAGGCGCCCAAGTTCAAATAGAAAGGCTACCCTACATTTTGGCACTCAGAGACGTTCTAATATTTTCCAGGGTCCTTAGCAGCACCTGCCTTCCTGTTGGGAACTGGATACTGCCGAGCACTTGGGAAAATCTGTCCTCCTCTGTGCAATAACGCATGGGGCAAGTGTCTTCTGTCGGTAGTGCTACTTCCTTCTGAGAACCATGTTTCTTCCCTGCTCTTTCCCATAGTCCAGATGAAGTCTGCCTGACTTGTACAAATAATTGCAGGTTCCATATGGTAAGGGGATGGAACCAGAATGATGCATACCCATGACCATTATCCTGGCAACGCATTGGAAAGAACCAGCTCGTCCTTCCTCTTCACCAGTTCCTCCAGAGCTGACTATAGCTAAGATTTATGTTGTACTCAAGGGGGAATACCAGGATGCTTAAAACAAAGCTACTGTAATGTCTGGATTTTGACCAGTTATGCTAACGTTGACAAATTCCAATGCAAACATTGGCCCTTGTCCTGCAGGGTTTTTTTCCCCCAGACAGAGCTGTTTGTGATTTAAATGGGGGCTCTACCTGAGCAGTGATTGCAGATTGGAACCTCTTAAAAAGAAGGAGTAGTAGGAATCCATTTTATTTGCAAAGTGAATATGTACTCATTTTTCATCTCATAGCTCAAATTTTTAAATGTATTAAATTGCTTAACTCCTATTATTTTTAAAAACCAAAATGTTTAGCAATTGGACCCCTGGTGCATAATTGCCAGTTGACTGAGAAAGTCAGTTGGGCTACTGTGTTCCTGTGTTCCACAGGCTATTTCAATGTTGTATTTATGTGCAGCACCTGCTCCTGAAGCATGCAGGCTTATGCAGTACCTTTCACTATATTTATGGCCAACATGCAGTTGTTTTTTTTCCTATAAATACAAACACAGCCCAAGAGAAAGAAACAAGACTTACACTTTTCATTAGATTATTTATTAGACTATTTGTGGGGAAAGGCTTTAAGCACATTTTGAAGATATGTTAAAATACATAATTATTTACTGTTCACTCATAACAGCTCTTTGTTTCTCGCTTTTGGACCCTTTGTGGGGTAGATCCTGTGCTATTTCTGCATGCACACTCTTGCAGTGGTATATTTTCAGAGTGATCTTTTAAACCCAGAAAATTGCAACTTCATTTTTGTTTGCACATGTTCTTGATGTAAAGTTCAGATATGCCTGGTGAATTTCTGTCAAATTTTAGGAAAGTTCACAGGGAGAGAGTTAATTGCTGAGAAGAATTGAAGCCTTTATGCTTTGCTGCCACATCAAGGATATGGAATTTACATCTTCCCATTGTGGTGCAAAAGGTGATGCTTATGTTAGTATTAGAAATTATTATGCAAAATAGTTAGGAATTATTTTAAACAATAATCTGGTTTTGTTAGTTTTTTTTCTCAGATATGCATTATGCTTAATTTTTTATTATCTTCAAAGTCCCCTTCCAACCCAAACCATTCCATGATTTCTTTTGTTAGAGATTTCACAGATGTCACCTTGTCAGGGTCAGATCTGCTTTCCCAGTGGGTAAAGTGATTCATGTAGTTCATATTCAAGGTAAAAGCAGCAGAAAGAGAGGAAATTCTTGTAGAAAAGGAAGTACAAAATGTAGCATATTATTTGTCCCCAAAAGCTTCCTGTGCTACTTTAATATTCCTTATGTTCAGTAGAAGTCTTTCATGCTACTAGTTAATGTGAGATATGGATCTGGATGATGCTGTGTTCATGTCTGGAACACATTGAGTATAAGGGAGAAAGATTTTATCAAACACAGATACATTAATGTAAAAATCAGGAGAAAAACTGTAATAATTTTTATAGCATGTGCCTGTCAACTGAGCTCTCTGTTTTCTCACCTAAGTTGATGGGGGAAAGGGGAAGAAGATTTTACACACCCCCAGTCTCAGCAGAGCAGTGTAGGATCTTCTTTCAGTGATTTCTGCCAGGTTTTTCTGTGTGGATCTGTCCTAATAGAGGCCTTCAGCCTTGGTAACTTTCGTTTATTTAAACTGAGAAGAGTGTTTAAGAGTGGACTTTTCAAAAGCACTGCAGCTGTGAGGATAATTTCCTTTAAAAATCAATAGTCTTGGGCTCTTGGCTGACTCAGGAGTTTTTCTCACTTCTCCTTCAAGTAGAAAGCACAAGTCAAGTAAAAAGCTGGCTTTTGGGGCTTTTTGCACACCCTGTTAACACTGTCTCTCTATCTAGCTGTGTGGCCTCCAGTTGAGAGATGGCTGGTGGTTTTTCTTTCTCAGCTCCTTTGTTTAAAAATCAGTATATTTGGTCAGTGCTTCTCTCGGGTAGTCAAAGCAGCAAAGTAGTGCTGTATGATAGATTATTATATAGATTAATTAATAATTAGAATTGCTGTCTGGAGGCACAAACAAAAGTTCAAGAAAATGAGCATAAGAGGTGTATTGGGAGGAGCTTCATTGGCATCTGCTGCAGGATTACATATATCCCATGAAAGTGTGTGTGTCTGAAAGGTCAGGTGCAGTGCCAGATGGAAGTGATCCAAGTTACAAGTCCTTAAGATGTAGGAAAGATGGGAAAGCAGTCTTGGGGAGGAAATGTTGACTGATGGCTACAAGCATCATTGCTTTAACAATGAACAAGTAAAGGTCACGACGTAAGTGGTGGTGTGGATAGCATGCAATAATGTTCACAAATTAAGGCTAGGTGGGACCATTTTGGTCACCCAGTGGGACCGTCAAGATGCTTGTCAGCCAGCCTCAAGACCTTTATCCAACCTGTAATTTTTTTTGCCAAATAAATCCAGTGTTGATGTGAAGACTGAAAAAAAAAAAAATCACAGGTAAATTGTCATGCCATCAATACTTCATTGGGATATGTCCACCAGTGTCTTTATGTATGTTGAATGTAGGAGCTATAAAGTGTAGGCAAGGAAAAAAAAAGTCTACTGGGTTTATTGTTGGCTTTTACTTTAGAGGGATACCATAATCAGCATGATTTTCATCCAGTTGTCAGAGTTGTGCAGCTCCCAGAGCCCATGAGGTTTGCTCTGGATGGTTAGAACTGTGTCTTGCCAGCACAGAAGGGTGGCTTGGGACACCCTTAGTAGCATGGCTTAAGTATGGCAAGACATGTAAGGACTTACTGGGGCATTTTTCAAGGTCCCTTGAAAAATACTTGGGATGGACACAAATGGTAGGGCTTTTTCCCTCTCATAAAAAAAAAAATCTCTCCTAATGCCAACAGGAACTGTGGCTTGAAGCAACAGTAATAAAGCTTGGTAAATGTGTTCCAAGACCAATAAGTACATTTTTGCTAACAAATATATGCTAATCCTCATTATTTGTATTCACAGACTCATCTACCTACAAATACAGCTTAATGGTCATATATGTTATAGATATTTCACTTTCTGTGAGCCACAGAGGATGTGAATCTATTACTGCTTTCACCTGGAGGCTTTGGGCTGTTAGCTTAAGATGTCAAGAGTTATGAATTTAGCTTTGGAAATCCCCAGTTTCATCTGCTTTGTGTTTGATTGCAGCCTGAACACAAACATGATGATGAATGAGATTGAAAATACAAGAATATTTGCAGAAAGCAAAAGATTGAATAAAGGAATACAAGCAGTGCTCCCATAGCTGTCTTTCATGATCTGTTGCAGTCTTCTGAATAGCAAATGTATTGGAAAGAATAAAAAAGGACTAACCCTTTCTTTCCTGACACTGTAAGTCCCTAAAACAAGGAAAAATAGTAGCAGAGGACCTCAACCATTAATTATTGCTATAGTAATAGCTGTATTTACAACATTCTGTTTACTACTACTCCATCCATTAAATGCTTTACTTAAATTCCTTATTATTCAATTATTATTGAAATCAGCTGGAAAATGCAAAAGTGTTTTCAGATAACTCAGAAAAAGAACAGGCACACTTAATGCAAATGCGTATGTGCAGCAGATAATTGACAAGGTTTTGGCAGATGCTGTGTGAGGCTATTTGGAGCTCAGAAATGAGAGATTACTCAGAGTAAGGACTTTAAATTTAGAGTTTGAGATCTTGCCCCTGAAGTTGCTCTTTGCCCTCCATTGACCCCCATCTGGGAGGGAGAAGGGGTTCAAGATGCATCAGGAGCTGTGTATTAAGGAAACACCATTATTTGGTGTTGGGAAAAGTGGTTTCAGAGAACAGAGAATAGACTGACATGGAGCCCTACTTGCTGCATAGGGAATTTTCTGCTTCTGAAAACAGCTGGAAGGTGTGGCTGGTGATTGTGAGCAGGGATTATAGCTGGTGAGAGCTGACATGACTTTAAAAAGCTTTAAGGTGAACATGTAGTTGTGCCAAGTTGAAAACTTAGTACAGAGAGGGAAGTAAGACCTAGACCAGAAGTCCAGTGAAGCACAGGAGGAGTTATGAAATAGCGCAAGACTGAAAAATACTGTTCCAAGAGACACAGAGAAAGTTCTGTTCTCTTCCATCAGCTATCTTCTTCTGCTTGGTTTTTATTGTTACATGCCCCAGCTTTACATGACAATATGGGAACAGAAGCACCACCAGTGGAAGCAGTTGACATGGTGCTTCCCATGCTCTGCACCACTGAAGAGGATCCTGGCATCCCAGAAGTGAAGTCATAATGTCCCAATCCTACCCCACAGCTAGGGACAGGCTGTTGTGGCTTCTGGGTTCAACACCAGAAGCCACAGCAGCATATTAGCTCCTGTCGTGTATTGATTGCAGATAACTGTCAGCTTAACTACTGCAGGGAAAGACAGGAAAAGGAAAGAGCATAGAACATTTGCTTCTTGGTAACAAACAAAAAAGAAATTGCATCCTTATATGACCTCAGAAAAACTCTACCTGTTTCCATCTCTGTCTTACTCCCCCAAGTCAGACTTGGACTTCAACATGGTCAACACTTTGAGGGAGTGGTGGTCCTGTACCACAAAAAACAGTTTGTGCAGATGAATTGAATTGCTTCCCTCCATTATTTCCTGGATCTCAAACAGATGTTGAAGTACTACTGGTTTTTTGTTTCCTGGTGAAAGTACCAGAAAGCCCATCACTCTTTCAGTTACTGTTTATGATGGGAATCTCTTGCTCTTCAGAACAGCTGGCAGGCACCAGAGCTTCACACCTTAATCACATCTTCTTTGTCAGCCTTTCACATTCTGTGCTAAAGGGAGAGTAGCAGGAAGTACTTTGAGCAATTACAATAATAGGATAATAATAATTATTGCAGTTCCTTGCATTTATATAGTGTCTGTGAGATTAAAATGAGATCCAGCATAATGTTACCCCTTTGAAAAGGTGTAGATATCCTCTGCCAACAGCATCACCTTGAGAAACTGCTCTCCAGGGCCTCACCTTCCTGCTCCCTTGTATTTGATATGGTAAAGCAGGGCTGTACTGCCACCTTCCTATTCACATCTGTGAGCAATGACTGCACAAATGAAGTCATGAAAGAGAATGTGGATGAGCGGTATCGGCACCATGAAGAAGTTTCTTTTCCTCTTGTGCCTATAAAAGAAAGGAGAACATTAAAGGATAATCTCTCCAGTTCAGAGGGAGCATGCTTACATAAGATATTTTCCTTTCTTGACTGTACATCATGTAGGTCTTAGAAATACCAATTAAGAGAGTGAAGTGTGTGCCACCAAAATGGTAACACACAGGTATAGCTTGAAACCTGTTGATTTTTTAAAAGATGTGCTTTACAATAACATACTGCCTGGGAAAGTATTGTCTGCAAACTGTTGGATTATTGGCACAGTAAGTCAGCAGTTTTTATCTACTGAAATAAAATCCCTCAGGGCCTTTTCTTGGCCCCAATAAAAGTGTTTCACATTTAACTAAAATTATAAGGTTCAATGTCAAGCTTTCAAAACTTTGTACCTATTGTTAGTACTGTGATGATGATAAGTTCCTCATGGTATGCGTCCATAATAAAATGGTGCTATAGTTTTTTCACTGAGACAAAAATAGAAAAGTGATTAAAAGTCCTAGGGTTTGTGGGTTGGTTTTTTTTCCTTGTTGATATATGCTGTGACTTTCCATACTGAGAATAAGGAACAATTCCACATTTTAGTGGGAACCTGCCTCTTTTTCTCACCTCTCTCACCGGACAGAGATGGAAGCATTCAAAACCTGTCAGAAGACAGGAACAAAGCAGACTATCTCCCTGCATCTGTAGCATGGGTGACTGAAAGACTTGTCACTTCCATTAATGTGTCTATCCTGATGCTTCAAGAGAGAAAATAATGGCTCAGACTTCCTAAAATCCCAGATGTACCACAATTCTGCTCCCTGTATAGCCAGCTGTTAACCATAGTAGATCTCCGTTGAGGGCAGTTTGGATGTGACCATTCCTGGTGCTGCACTGGACTAAATGTTTTACCATTGATCATCATCATTGCATGAGAAAGCAACATCAGAGGTTATACTGTAATACTTCTCACTCTCTTCATTCTCACCAAAGAGATATTTTGGTCCCTGATGTGTGTTTAACTGTAATCCCCTGGAAATTGTAACACCCTACAGTGATCCCAAAGGATTGCAGGGGAGGTTTGCTGGAGTATCTTGTTTCCGCCACTCCTGTCTTTACCCAGCTAATTATATCTCCATTTGGCTTTGTGAAGGTGATGAGGAGAGCAGAAGATGGATGGCAGCCCTGTCCTTATTGGGCCTTTTACTCTTGCATCTACATTTCATCTGCTACAGCCTCTACCCAGATTAATTTTTGGAGCTTGAACTGTTTTCTTAGGATTGTTACTTGATTGGCGGTGTTTGTACCCAAGAAAGGAGGTTTGGGATAATAGGAACAGGTTGCTGAGGCTACACAACAGCGTGGTGTCTTAAGGATGAGCTGCAGATACATGCAAAAACATCCTACTTGGTTTCTCCCATCTGTGTGTAGAGAAAGCTCTATAAAACATTTAAATACCTTTAAAATGCTGTATTTTGGCTTTATGTGGAGAACTATAAACCTTTAGGAGATACTTTTCATGAAGAGACTTTAAAGTACTTTAAGCATTGCACATCCTGGCAGGGCAAATTCCAATACACTGTTGGAAGCCTGGATGGGAGTTATTTTACTTAGACCAAGTTGCTAATTTCTGGTTGAAACTGTTGCTCAGAAGTCTGTGTAAATGTGTGTAGCTGACAGAGAGCTGTCCTTTTGTGCATGTATTTTTGTACTACTTTCAGCCATTTCAATGATTGAAATATAAATCTAGCACTCAGACAGCTTTTGGATTTATGACAGTCCCTGAAGGACTTTGGCTTGCATTTATTCATATAGGTAGTTTTGAAAATTTATGACAGAAATAATAACTCTGTGGTAATATTTATCCATTTCCTTATTTAGAACACCCAATGTGAGAACAAAAAAATGAGCAGCTAGAAATTCCCCGGGCAAAGCCTTGGCTCAGTGCTCTGCTGTCCCTCACAGGATAGGGACGCCAGAAACACTTCAGAGACTTAAGGCAGTTTTCAGAATTTGCAGGGATGTAAAACCAAAGTGAAATTTGTCCCTGAGCAGCAACGAGTGTATTTAACTGTATTTTAGGTGCTGCCCTGGTCTATCAACTTAATTATTGTTTTCTAATGTGCAGGTATGTGCACATGCATTGTAGAAGCATTTAGTGAATCCCCTCTGTCCCACTCCACATGCTGCTCACAGGATGACAGTGATTTTAAGCAGCTTGTTCTGCCCCTCTTGCCTCTCTGTCATTGTCTGTGGTGTTGCCCAGAGCACACTCTGGATCTCAGGATGCTACAGCAGGTCTCTCGGGTCTAGGCAGTAACAAGGGCACCCTGGAAAAACAAGAACAGGCAGCAGGAGATGTGCGGAGTCAAGGCCCAGTGAACTGCCTGATGTGTCATTGTCCTTCTTTCTCCCTTTCCTCTTGGGCCCTCACATCCACCAAGCTTTATGAAAGGAACGTGCCAAACATCAGGGATGATTTTTATATATATATATATATATATATATATATATATAAAAAAAAATTTTGTTGCCCCTCCCATCTGAGTTTTCT